>VUQR01017708.1:19989-41365 GCA_015108515.1 Hemichromis elongatus | reverse complement strand
GAGCGTGTGTGTGTGTGTGTGTGTGTGTGTGTGTGTGTGTGTGTGTGTGTGTGTGTGAGCGAGACAGTACATAAGTGAGCACAACCTATTTATATTAAATATGGCATTTTCATCCGCGGCCTATTTGCTGCTGCCGAGGGGAAACACATCCATCTGTGGACAGTGGCGGGAGGTGAGGGTGGGGGAGGACAGGGGAATTAGGAGAAGAGGTAGTGGAAGACAGAAAGAATGAGATCACGGAGGGAAAATGTCCATTTTAAACATTCATTTTAGTCTTCAAATGATAATGGACAGTGTTTGAAAGGGGGGAAAAAATCCCCCGCAGCATTCAGATGCTTTTTCTCTTTCTTTTTTGCCATGTTTCCAGAGAGGAGGGTAGAGAGAGAGAGCAGAGCAGAGGAGGTGATTGGGGGGAGAGTTTATTACAAATAAATAACTGCTACAAATGAGCCTCTCTCATTTGGGTCATGATAGAGAGCCTCTTAATTTGCCTAGTGGCAGATGAGAGGAAGGAGGAGGGTGGTGGTTGGGGGTGGGGGAGGTGGATTGGATGGAGGAGGGTGGAAATGAAGAATGGAGGGAAGGATAGATGAGAAAGACACAAATGTAATTGCGACTGATGTTTCATTCCACATATGGGGTCCTTTTGGTCCCAAGCTAGCTGCCGCTATAGGCCTAGCTGTAATTGTCCCATCTGTATAATATGGCGAGGAATATAAGGCGCTATCGTTACACAATAGGCTGATGGATGGCTTATTCTGCCAGCAAGCCCAATTCTAAGACTACTGCACAAATGCACACATGTTACCATCAACCAAGCGCATGCAGATACGCTATCCGTGCACGCTGATATGCAGTGTTTGAGCGCACAACTTCAAAACGTCGCTTTAGATTGCACTTTAAACACTGAAACAATGCTGGATGACTTATAAACACATAAAATTCTGGTCACCAAAATAATGGACGGCCCGAATATCAGTTTCAGGAGTGCTTGTTAAAAAAAAAGAAAGAAAAGTCTCATATCCACCCCCCCCATTCTCTGCCTTTCTATCTTTCTGATATGCCCTCATCTGTCATGAATTTGGCTGGACAGACCAAAAACACACCAAATGAGGCCATAGATCACAAGTAGCCACTGCGAGACACAACCTTGGGCAGAAACAGCCAGAGAGAGGGGAACAATACAGAGCTTAGCAAAAAAAACAAAACAACTCTTGTTGTAGAGTGAAGGGCATTCTTCCTTGTATAAGTTCACATACTACCCACATTCCTAAGATGACAAAAAGGGAAACGCTGGTCGGCTCGGGCTAAGTCTGCACTGAGAAACTCAACACCCTACGGTTTCTACACCCTGTTTCCAGTATTTATACTAAGCTAAGTTGAGTATTTAGTATTTGCGGCACACTGTTAGCATGTGCAAGATGACAGAGATGAAATCTATATAAATAAACCTATAAAACAAACATTTTATTTTACACCATACAAATGATTGATATTGTCTTCTTAGCCACAGATATGCATGATTCATGGCATCTGTCACCAGAAATCTGCGCGAGCAATGAAACTAAAATGATCTACGACGCCTTCCTAAGTCCTTCTTGACTTCCTGTCTCTTTATCTCACGCGCTCAGTCACTGAGATTTTACAAATCAGCTTCAGCCTGTTTTTTTTTTTTAAACCCAAGTCACGCTGTTGCTCCCAACCACATTAAGACTTCTCCATCGCTTTCGCTCTCAAGTCTGTCTCTTTGACTGTCTCACAAATCACATTCTGATCAGCCGATCAGTCATCGCTCTGCCTTCACTGACAGACAGCAGGGATGTGTGTGCATCCGTGTTCGTGTGTCGGTGAGGAGAAAGATATGTCATCTAAAAATACGTCGGTGCAATTTTTTTAATATGTAGATGCGCATCATCAATTTGTGTCTCTCTGAAATACAATTAAATTCAAGATTTAAAAACTTCTCATTCATTTTTTTTTTACGTGTTAGACATCAGTAGTGTCATCAGCGGAGACAGCACTGTTCAAAAGTCTCGAGCCACACCTCTTATCTTTATATTTTGGTTTCCAAAGAGCTAGATGTTCTTGTTATTTTTAATGAAATAGGATTTCTGAAGGTCTTTCAAAGCTTTTTTGGGGCGTTTGCAGCTTATTCATTAATTTGTAGTCCAGCCTTCATGCCTGAAAAATTTAAAAGTAACTTTTTTTTTTGTTTGTTTGTTAAACCATTTAACTCTGGCTATTCAATCAAGCATAAAAAAGGCAGCTCACTCACGTGATGAACCAGTGTTGAACCAATTTTAAAGTACTTGTTTTTTGCTACTAGCTGCCGGTCGCATAATTACATAATTTGTTCCCATTTCTTGATTTGAGTCAATTGCCAAACATAACACCGTTTGACGAGCACAAAATAGTACTTTTTTGCAGCATCAAATTGATTTCAAAAACTTGCTCTTAGCTAAAAACCTTGGCATATCTCAGCATGGTGTGCATTATGTCCTTATAAAATTTGATCAAACGGGAAGAGTGTCGAAACAGGAAGGGGCAGGACTAAAATATTCTCTATAGCAGATGAACAATGTCTGAAAGTCATGTCCTTGAGAAACAGGAGACCTGACATGAGGACCTGAGAGATATATCTGGCCCTTCAGTTGATCCATCTACTGTTTGCTAAAGCCTTATTGGAAATGGTCTCCGTAGAAGGGTAGCTGCCAAGAAGCCATTCTTTCCCAAGGAAGGGAAACAGGGAGAAAAAAGCGAGATATGCCAAATTACACAAGAACTGGACTGAAAAACGAGTGGAGGTCTTAACAGAGGTACAGCAATAAGTGTCCACGGCTATCTGTAAAACATGGTGGAAGCTCTGTCGTGATTTGTCTTTTTCAGATTGGGGTGTTGGGGATCTTGCCAAAACACTACCCTAACATCTGGAAAACATCTGATTGGCAATAGCTTCATTTGTTGGCATGGCAATGATCCAAAACACAGTGCCAAGGGAGTAAAAGTCTCTGAACACTATATCATGGATTGGCCTCCCCAGAAGCCAGAACCCAACGTTAATAAATCGGTGTTGAAGCTTCTTGAACTGAACAAAAGGCAGCCAGCATCCAAGAACAAGAACTTTGAATGACCTTCAAGAAGCCTGGAGAACTAAGACAACAGGAAAGCTTGTCTAAGGCTGCGCTGAAGAGTAAATGTAGTCATACTAAACTCTTTAAAATACTGTATTTCCATATATGTTTTTTTTTTTCGTTTGCACATTTATATGACAGGATTTGGAGATGTCATTTTGATAGTGACGTCCACTTTCTAGTTTCCAAACGCACTGCCACGGTGGAGAAGTATTACATGTCAAACCTACAACATATCCAGTGGGCTTCACGCAGTCTGTTAATGAGCACAGGAGCAACCGCCATCAACACTTCAAGCAGCACTTCCTCTCCTGTTGTCAACTTTAGAAACAGTCTTTCAGAAAAGGCTGGAGACACTTTTTTTCAGCTGTATATGTGTGATGTGAAACCAATTATATGTCAAAAAAAGATTTTTTAAAAAGGGTGTTTCTTAAAAGCTTATTCGTGGATAAATCCTGAAGCAGTTCGTAGTTTAGTTGAAGTCAAGCCTTACACTTGAACTTGAGAGCCCAGCATGCCAGAAGGGCTTCAATGTCACACTCATCCAAATTATATTCAGTATTAAAAAAATAAATAAACCTCCTCTTTACCAATTTCAATTTCCCTATGCAAAACAACTGCAAAGACATGCTCCCAAACTCAACTCAACCAATTAGCTGACAGGGCCAAGGGCACTTCTAGTAGATTTCTGTATCCTCATCTCATTATTTTTCCTGTGCCTGTCTTCAATAACACTTTTTTAGCGACTTTAAAGTTGGACAAACACCAAGGAAAGTGTCATAAAAGAAGCACACAGCAAGCACTCTTTTCTGCATGACCTCCAAGTACAGCAAATGCTGAGTGAATTGAATATGAACCTTGTCTGATGTGGTGCCAGGGGTAGGGTTTCTCTACTGTGCAGTACAGTACAGCTCAGTACATTTCTGTACTGTAGCAAAATCGATACACGGAGGTACATCATTGGACCGTTATGCCACTGTCTGAGAGGCTTCGCAGAGGAAGGGGGCGAGGCCGTTCGCTGCCAACGTGAGACCTAATGAAGCTGTTTTACAAGCGCAGAGGCGTGACCTTGCCCTTTAAGTTCAGTAGTGCAAATCTGGTCATGATGTTACTACATAGCAAAGATCAGAGACTGGGCGCTGTCTGCATCAATGCTAGAAGTAGATCAAAAATCTTCAGGCGCTGCTCGACCGATTGAAAATAAAAGAATAGCTCTTTATCATGGGAACTAATGAAAAGGAAGCTGCACGTTAGAAGCAGGGCTGATAATTATATGATAAGTAAGCCCTTTGGTACAAAGGTACAGTAGAAATCAATAGATTATGAGCTGTAATCCACTTAGTCAATTACTTTCAAGCAATTAGGTGATGTCATCCATAGGGACACACGGGGCAAAAGAAATATCTGTCTTGGTGACGTCAACAGAGGGTGATGACAGGATGAAAAATCTCTCTTTAGCACGCGGCTTTTATTAGATCGGGACAATTTGAAAATGTAACGAGGAAACAACAGCAATGATAAAATTGATTTAGTGCCGCTGCTCGTTTTTATGAGCACAAAAATGATGCGATATCACTGAAAAGACAGAGACGGACCCAAAGCTGGAGGCAGACAGAGACACATGGAGTGAAAGAACACCGTGAGGCTGTGCGTGTGTGTGTGCGAGTGTGCAGCAGCGTGCGTCTCATAAAGACACAAAAGGAGCCGTGTGTAAATCCATCGCTCGCTAATCGAAAACTCTCCTCTCGCGGTGAATCAGTTTTATGTTTTTGCACTCTATATTCGCGCCTTCTTATATGTGACTCACTGCTGCTATACAGATATGCGGTCTATACACTGCAGTCCAACCCACTACTTTTAATTATGTGCGAGTGAATATGGGAAAAGGTAAATTGCTCTGTCAAGCTGGGAAATGGGCTTTTTGATGTTTGAGCTCTCATCACTTGGCATTTCTATTATTCAACAAGGAGAGAAAAATGAAAGGAAGAAGAGGTGGAGGAGAGAACAAACAACACGAAGGTACACCTCACTTCTGAATGCGACTGTCACAGAGTGTGCATGTACATCAGCCAGTAGGGTGGAGTAACACTGATCATCTTGTAGTGGAAAGTCTCTCATTGGTGCAGAGCAAGCGCACCCTTTATAGCCAAAGCACTCCCTAAAGGCAGGAGCAATGTTTGGTTTAAATAAGTAAAACAAAAACTTTATCAAATCAAAAACACACTGTGTGTGCCGATATAAAGGCAGCCAACATATAACGACTTTACACATTGATATTATCAGTAATTTGTTTTCAGTGTGTGCTGCTCCCCTCTACTCCAAAGTAAAACAATGCAGAGACATATTTTCATCCTCAAGCCTGACTTAGACTTCTGTCGTGAATCTTTACAGAGCATAAGTGGCCAACGCCGTTGACATTTTTGCTTGTGCTAGTGGATGATTTGCTGATTAGCTTGTGGTCATGTACTGGTGTGATATAGGCAGTGCCAGCCACGATAGAAGTCTTTCTACTTCTTATACACTCTCACATACGTGAGTCTGCCTAGTTTTGGCCCCATAAATGGGAGGGTTGCATCAGGAAGGGCACCACAAAAATCTGAGCCAAATCATATTGCATATTATCTATGAAACAAGTATTTGTTAAAGTAAGTTTATGTGTGATATTACAGTGTGATTCCCCATCTTACCTCAGGATCCTACTGGACATGGATAACCATTTCTATGTAACTTTGGAGATGCCAGAACTCTATGTGAAATCTAACCTGTTACTCGGTCTTTCAATAAGAGTTCTCTTCAGAGGCTTGGAAAAAAAAAATACAGCTTTTCTTGGCTTGAAAAAAATGCATAAGTGTATACATCCCGAGGCTTGGCGAGCGACCTTAAACCCTAACCCATTAACCAGTGTCCAGGCACCCTCTGGCTAGGAAGAGACTCGTCATCGGCAGGCCAACAAGGCTATGCACACACTCTGAGCCTTTATTGTCTGGAACAAAGTCCACATGCAGCAGTGAGGGGCAATCCTCATTCTACTCTCTATGCTCTGAGAAGTCACCAGTTGGAGAGCAGTTACCACACAAACTCACTGAGAGAGACTGACATGCAGACCCTAAGAGAGTATTGCAAATATGAAGCAGGAAGAGTTAGACAAAGGAACAGAGCATATCCTGCAAACCAATTATATTTTCCCACCTTCTCGGCTCTCACCCACTCTCGCTCCCTCCTTTTCTGCTTCATTCTCTGGGCGGACTGCAAATTTGGTCAGTGGTGAAGCTCTGGAAGTGAAAGGCCATTATCTGCTCTCCTAGGAGTTGGTCAGCCCATTTTGTCTCCTCTGTCAATTAGTGTGATTCTCACTTTCATAGGAACAAAATTACACAGGCAGAAAATATGTGATTTAAAAGAAAAAAAAAATTCCATTGCAGCATTGGTCTCTAGCAAAAATTAGCTTATATGGTTATGCAACATGGAATTTTGTCAATATTCAAAATGTTGACAGATGGAGAAGGATGGCACTCAGTATAAATGATTATAACATCATCAGGAAATTAGCTAAGCTTGAAACAAAGGGAAGCAACAAGTGTGTTTCCCTACCAGCACCATTTAAGGTCACCAATTAGCATACCCCGACTGTTGTTCTTACTATGAAGTTAACCATAGTTCATCAGACTCAACAGGATGTCACTATGTTCCAGTATAAAACTGCACCTCGTTGTTTTTGTGTTTCTGGATCTAATAAGCAAAATATAACATGTTGATTAGGAACATTGAGACATGATCTACCTTTGAGATTTGCTAAAGCTAGCTTGGGCTTGCTGGCTCTTAATATTTGAAATTGGAGCAGCATTAGTCGTTATTTTTACTTTACTCAACCCTGGATTCACAATAATAATCTACTCCTAAGGTTTCAAAACAATTCCTCTTTAAAGTGCATCAAAAAGAGTCACCGATGGGAATGCCTGCACTTCTTCACCGACTACATTAGTAAAATGTAACGGCATCAACTTGGATCGTGTCAAAGAGGAAGCATTTTGAATTCAACAAGGCCTCTCTCCTAGAAGCTGACCTCCTACTGTCACTGCGCTAACATGCAGCAGACATATCAGTGCTCATCAAAAATAAAACACTGCCTTTAATAATTGAAAATGAATTTCTGGTAGCAATAGCAGTTGCAGATGAAAGGAATTAGAAGGGAAATCTGCAAATGCTCTCAGCATGGACTTTCTTCATCCTGCTGAGCAGCTGCTAAGCGCTGCTGGCTGGAGCAGATAGTTGTTGGACAGAGGCCTAAAGTTGTATTTGATATCATTTAGAGTGTCTTTTCACAGATGAATATTCTTTGGAATCCTCAAGGTAACCCAGAGCAATGTACAGTACTCGAAAAATGAAGGGAACAATTGAGCAATTTTTACATTTTACATTTGCAACATTTGGTGGGAGTTTGAATCCAGTCTTCAAAGGGTTGAGGATTCTAGTTTCCAGTGAACGTTATTATATAATTTTGCTCATATAAATTACATAGATCAGCTGAGACCTGACCCACTGTACTTGCGTTACAAAGGTTCTTTAGTTATGTGTGGATAGAAAAAAAGAAATACGGCATCAAGACAGTTTGTCTTTTCTTCCTTTGCCCTCGTGCTACATTCATATGATTACAGGCAGATGTTGTGCAGCCTTTGGCTAGTGAAGAGATGGACATGGCTTTTATTTTTATTGCACGAAAGGACAACACCATGATGGTAAAATACAGACTGCATCCAGAGGAGAAAAAACACGTTATACTGTTAACAAAACTTAGGCTTTTGCGTGCATCTGAACAGACAGCATGCTAACATAAAGCTAGCCGAGAACCCAGAGTGATGTTAAAGCTGAGTGTATGCCAACCCCAGCCCAGCAGCCAGATCCTGAACGTCAAGGTAACAATGGCAGCGATGAGAATTCAGGCTTAAAGCTTGAGTTTTTTCTACCTGTTCATATTTCTGTGTCGATCACTTTGAATTCTCTTCGTGCTTTTTATTCCCCATCATACTCATTTTTCTTTGTGTTGTCAGCTTTGTATTTTAATATGTAAACACTAAAAGAAAGATTCTCTATGTGTCCTCTTTGAGATTTGTGTCTGTGTGGGGGATTGTAGCTTAGGGTTTCGATTGTTAACTGGTAATTATCAGAAAATGTGTGTCAGGTCATTTTACAAAGTAACAAGAACAAAGTTAATGTTACACTAATTGTTAATGTAACAATTAGTGTAACATTATTACTTTTTTTTGGGTAATTAAGTAACGTATTGCATTAGATTCACAAAAAGTAACAAGCATTGTGTAATACATTACCTTTACCTTGTTTGAATAACGACTCCAACAATGTTCATAATCAGCCATTTCCTAAGACACCTTCAGTTCCCAAAACCAAACAAGCACCAAGGCACGACTGAACGTTAAAAACAGTTCAAATTCATTTAACTGCAACAAGGTCATCAGTATAAATTTTCTGCCAGGTGTCTGCATCCCTGGCATCCAGAAAATAAGAGGTAGAAGGGTATAGACTTAGCAGTTAGTGAGCAAGGCAGCAAGTAAACATCTAAAATTGTTCTGGCTGAGGAAATTAAAAACCATAAATGTACCAAAATGCTTGAACCTTGGACAGAACAAGCCAAGCAAAAAACAAGCGACGTTTGGAACATAATAACGTGCCACTGGAGTTTAAATCAGGAGTCCACCAAAGACTGAGTGCCCTAAACTTTATAATCAGATGGTGAGCACACGTCATCGGATGAGAAAATAATAGGCAAAAAAAAGTGCTTGAGTCATCTCAATAGAAGACTGGGCCCAGACACAGGGTTGATACATGGTTACCTCACAAGCTGTTTAGATTTTAAAAAAAATTGGGCCTTTTCCTGCGTGCAGTGTTAAAAATGTAGGTGGTCACACACATCCTGCTGCATTTAATTGTGTTAATGTTGTAACTGGACCTGGAGCATAACTATAAATAATTTGGGCACTGAAATTACATTATGAATCAACTTTATCTTCGTGCGCATACATAATTCAGCGCGAGTTTCCAAAATCAGCACGTGCGTCTCCGGCTCAGTGTAATTCAATATGCATTTCCTTTAAGAGCAGATTTCAGCTTCCTGGACCGATCCGTGATCAGAGCGCCTTATTTCCCCTGTCACGTCAACAACAACGACGTCCATTTGTATCAGTTACACTCCACTTCCTCTGCGTGCTCATTCAGACACGTAGAAGTCAATTAAGTCTAATCGCTGGTAAATTACACAGCACTTACACGCCGGTTACCGTCTACGTAGCGAGGAAGTCTCGTTGAAGGTTATCACATCAAGGTCATTAACCATTATGAGATAAGAGTCGTGCAGGTAAAGAAGGGATGAGCGGGAGAGCGGCGGCTGCTGTATCAAACTCTCGTGAATAAAAGCATTTCCAGATAATGACACGTACATGCCAGGCTTTGATCCTGCACATCATAATGACCTGCAGATGAGGTCAGCGTGGGGAAATGAGAGGCCACGGAGTTAAACCAATTTAACATCACAAGCCTGGGTGTAATAATACTTATCATCTTCTCAGTTCTGTTGTTGTTTGCTGCAATGGCTAAACTGTAATTTTCCATTGCTGATCAGGTGTTTTTCAGGTGGAGAACCGAGGATTTTTGTGAGGAATATCCTGAAGTAAACATTCAAGGGTTGCATGTAATGTGCATCCCCGATGGAAGGTAGGTATGCAGCGCTTCATCCTATATGGTGCGTTTTAAAATTCATGACATTAATTAGCACCTAAAACTGTGCGTGTGTGTGGAACGCTGCTTAAGCTGCAAATGTGTTCCTGCCCAGTATGTGGTACTATATGTGTGTAATTACCTTGATTGCTCCCTCCCCCCGTGTATATTTTTAATATATTTTTCCTCATCAGCTCTTAATGGTGCTCTTCAAGTGTCTCCATTTTCTTCCTCTCCCTCTCTCTTCCCAGCATTCACTTATTTGCAATGAAGACGTGTGTGTGTGTGTGTCCTTTAGTAGGCAAGTAAGCGTACATAAAATCAGCTGTGAAGTTCCACATTGTTGTTCTGTCACTTATCACTGAACCCATCCCTTAAATTGTCACATATATAAATGACTATTGATTTTGATTTATAATTTTCTCAGTGTGCCCAGAGAGCCAATGGCAACAAAAGGCTCTTAACAGTGGTCGACTCTAGTTTAGATGTGGTCCTCTGGAGTGTGTGTTTGTGTGTGTGTCCGTGCACTTCTCCTACCTGTTTATCAGTGAGGGCATATAAGTACTGATGATCTGGGCTGAAGAGCAAATCTCGCAGGATCGGGCTCCCATTGCTCACCACGACATTCTCATACAACATGGCAGGCTGGGAAATGGAGTTCACCAGTATCTGTAAGAGAACAGAGGAAAACAGTAAAGCCACGCTTGTAATGCATTCATAGATGATCGTTTTACAACTGTGTGAAAAAGCCACAATGTTTGTCTTTCTTGCTACAAAAACGAATCCAAGGGAACATAGAAATAAAATATCTCAGTTTAAAGTTGCACATCCTCATTGTCTGATCATATGCAATGGAAGCCATCATGGCACGATCAGCTGTGACCTCACAGGATTCAGCCAGTGAGTCACTGCTGAGGACAAGCCTTACCCTTACTTTAACTCTAACGCTTGGCAATCTTTAATTCACCCAAATCTGGGCAATCAATAAAAAAAAAAAAAAGTCTAAAAAGTCCTTTTTGCCTTTCTCCTTAATATAGGGTTAGGGTAGGCCTCAGCAATGACGAGATAGACCTGAGAGCGTTAAAGGATGTGCCTTTGCGCACCTATCGAGTGCTTCCAGCTGCTATTTTTAAGTTTATCTGTGGAACATATGTGTCACCACCAAGCACCCCAAACTCCAGAGGGCAAACATTAACTCCTGCCTTAAAACGTACCCAATTCTCCTGTTAAGAAGCATCAGCAGTGACGAGACCTAACAACACTTCAAGTCCACAATGTCAAACCCAAAAGTTGACATAAAAGTTAGGAGTGCAACCACGACCATGTTTTGTCTCCTCAACATTAACAGGGTTGTGCACCATCACATTATCCCCCAGGGTCAAATCATTAATGTAGACATCTACCGTACCATCCTGATACGACTCCCTGCGACTTCCTGTCCTATAATTCATTTGCTGTTTGCTGTTTTGACACATGCAGGAGCTCCAATGAGCGTCAAAGAACACCGCCCAAGGACATGACCATCAACCATATCTAAGGTAGAGATGGTTTTTGACTATCTGACTATTTGATTGTGTCATGCACCACTATTATTCATTTTCTCATCCAATACTGTGGATGAATCACTTGAATTGATTAATTTCAGCTGCTCTTTTCTTCTGTCTCATGTTGCAGCAGCTTTTTCATCTAGTGAAACACTTCAGAGGTTTCCTTAAAAGATTGACGTCAGGTGAAAAAAGGCTACTAAAAACTTCACAATTGAAGTATCTTCATTTCAAATTGTCTGGAACTATGGTGCCATGGTACCGGGGGTGTACCAACAACATGCAGCTGTATGATGGTTCTTCGGTTGCCGGTGTTGAGTCTCCTGACGAAATTGCAGAGTTATGAGGGTCACTCCTCCTGCAGCAGCAAGTAAATCTTTTCCAGCTTCGCTCTTTCCTTCTATGTCTGGATCTTTCTCTTTCTAATTTCCCGGCCTCCGTTGCTCATCCATCACCTGACAGAAGTACAGTCTGCTGAAACTTTTTCTGTTTCTAACCACTCGCTCTACCAAACATCTTTCTCTCTCTCTTTCTTTTGATTTCTTTCTCCTCCTCCTCAGTCTCAACAGTCTCAGTGGTTATTATCTGCCAAATCACTACCAGAGTTTCCTTAATCTTTCTCTGAACAGAAGGTTCATTAACAGACAGGCTGTCGTCGCTGTATGTGCTTTTGATGCTTAAGAGGAGGAAGCAGCTTTGGTTAAAAGTCAAGTGCTCTGGCAAATCAGCTTTGAGGAGATACTCAGTGGGATAAAAGTAGACTGAAACAGGAAATAAGAGGTAAGTCACTGAGAAACTGTTTTTCTTGCCCAATTTTGGCAAAGGAAATGGAACGCTATCTGCATAAGAAGAAAACTGTGAAGTAGATTGAGTCTGAGAGTTGTGATCTGATCAGAGAAATTGCAAATTGCATAACTTTTGTTGACTTTTAAAGAGCTTTGCTGTTGCTCTGTGTGAAGGAGGTGCATCGCACTAGTAACTGTGCAAAGGTCATTTGTTTCAGCAGCTCCCACCGCCCCTGCGTCGCACCCACACGATAACACACTAACACAAACAGACACACAAACCGTAACTTTTATTGACATCGAGCGAGCGTGGCCTTTCGTCCGCTTGTTTTTCTGGCTCTGATGATTTTGCGCTCTCTCTCCCTGTCGCTTTCCGTATGTCAACAACGGCGTAGGAAAGCACACACTTGCACCTATGCACGCAGACACAGTAAAATAAAAAAAAGACAGAGCTTATTTGATGATTTTGCTACTCATCCTAGGCTGCGGGATCATTCCTGATGAGCGAAGAACCGTGGCGGAACGGGGAGGGGGTAAGAGCAAAGAGCGTGCTCTGCCCTACAGCTCGGGGCAGAGGGCAGTTGGAGTGGGATTCAGGTCAGCTGGCACAGAGGAGACCGCGAACGGAAACAAGTGACTGTAGATTCTCATCGAGTCTACCAGCCCGCAGGTTCTTTTGCTCTCCTTCCGTGACCTTTGCACTCTGGAAGTTACTGTGTCCAAACAGAGGCTCCATGCAGATGAAGTGGCAGCACTTAAAACCCTGCAAGAATCAACCTCTGTACAACACATGGAGCACTGCTGCACAGGTTCATTCAGAATCGATAAGAGCGGGGAGTTATTTTACAGGAGCTTCTTTAACATGGCATGGCATGTATGTAGCTACAGTCAGGTCCATAAGTATTGGGACATCGACACAATTCTAACATTTTTAGCTCTATACACGACTACAATGGATTCCAAATGAAACAAACAAGATGTGCTTCAACTGCAGACTGTCAGCTTTTATTTGAGGGTATTTACATCCAAATCAGGTGAACAGTGTAAGAATTACAACAGTTTGCATATGTGCCTCCCACTTGTTAAGGGACCAAAAGTAATGGGACAGAATAAGAACCATAAATCAAACTTTTACTTTTTAATATTCGGTTGCAAATCCTTTGCAGCCAATCACATCCTGAAGTCTGGAACACACAGACATCACTAGACGCTGGGTTTCATTCCCTGATGATGCTCTGCCAGGCCTCTACTGCAACCATCTTCAGTTCCTGCTTGTTCTCGGGGCATTTTCCCTTCAGTTTTGTCTTCAGGAAGTGAAATGCATGCTCAATCTAAACTCAAAGTAAAAAAAAAGAAATGTGAAAAGAAAGGTGACACGGGGGGCATGTGGAATTTCTTTATGCTCCCGTTTAGTCCAGTTTCTCACTTTCTGGAACTTATTATACCAGCGAGCCCCAGCTATAAGATAAAAGAAGCTTTCCTCCTAGAAAAAAAAAGAAAAAGCTCCTACCTGTTTTCAAAGGCACTTATTAAATATGCTTTTACAACCACTCCCAGGATGATTATAAAAAAAAGCAACCCATAAAGCCGACTACTTTGATGTTACTGACAGCTTATGAGTCATTAAAACAGACTGTGTAAGTGTGTGTGTGTTTTTTACTGATTAGTTTACCTCTTTAGAACGAGACAATCATACATATTTTTTAAAATCTTGCTCAGCAGTGCCATTCACCGACGAGCGCTCTGAACATTAATTGCTGCTATTTGCATTCTAATTATCCACCAATCAATTTGTTTTAATGCATTAAAAAAAAGAAAGAATAAAGTGGCATATCAATTCGGAGACTCGAAGAGTAGCTGAAGGGTCGCGTAGAGCAGGGATTGCTGCATTGTGTGTGTGTGACATCTCAAAGGTCCATTTATATTCCACGCATGCAGTTAATGCTCTTTTCTCAGGTGATGTACACTGAAGAAGCAGGAACAGGTTGCGCGTCGCGGTTAAGGACAGCGCAATAAGACATACATCATGTCTTCGACCTTTCCGATGAGGGATGGTCTCTTTATTTTGGGATCTGAATGGAAGTTAAAGGTGACTTTTCCTGATGAGTTTGCAGCCCACGTGCTGACTTTGGTGGCACATTCACTTTTTTTCCCCCTACTTTTCTATCCCTTTGTGTTCCACTCTCAGACCTCGGTGTCTCACTCTGTCCTCATGGGATTCGACTCATTACCAAACCAATGGCCATATTAAGGACATTGTAACCCTTAAACGCAGACAAACACTGCTCAGGTAGACAAAAAGTATACACACTAATATTTAGAGCGTGCAAGCGAATGTCAGCAGCAGTTGTCAGTGCCATCTGAAGCCATTACAAGTGAAAGTGATTCATGATCAGATTCCAGCAGCCACTGCTATGGCTAAAGTACCTGCCACTCACAACATCTTCACTGTGAAAAATGATGCGTGTTTGGGGTTTGATAAAAGAGTTTCTTTGGCTTCAAAGTGGATTGTTTCACTGAGCTCACCTCAGCTTACAAGGCCTGGACGTGTTGTAATGTCACATCTAACGACAGATTTACAGAGCTGTGATGTGCAAATTTGAAAAACTCACTGAACCTGTATCTGCCGGAGGTTTCTTCCTGTTAAAAGGGAGTTTTTCCTTCTCACTGTCACTAAGTGCTTACCCTGATTGTTGGGGTTTTCTCTGTATTATTGTAAGGTCTCATTGGTTAACCCTCATTTGGGTTCAGGCTGAACAACGTTTCTTGTTTTGGCTACAGGAAAGCAAATTTGAAACATGGTATGAAAATTGCAAAGGCTCGTGCTTTTGTGACCCATCCATGCACCCTGACCCTGACTGAGCCACAAGGTTTTATGTCCTATAACACTGTCATACTTTTCCGTTTCAACAGGGGACAACAAAATTAATCCATTTGCTTACAAAGGTCCTCTACTTGAGGATCTCTGTCCCAATTCGTACGTCCACTGTGTGCAACAACCAATAGCCAGATGTGTCAAAGAGAGAAGACTCACAGGATTATTTTTCAATTGTTATAGTTTTTCATTTTAAATATATATATATATTAAAAAAATAAATAAATAAATATGTGTGTATATATATATATATATATATATATATATATATATATATTTTTTTTTTTCCATTTGCATATAATTTTTAATATGCAAGAGTAGAAACATCTGTTATACGGGCAACATAGCACTGCTCCCACAAAGCAGTGATAACGGTGGTGTTATGTTAATTAGTGATTCTAATATAGGGGGCTTCTTGCAGTCATGTATCAGTACAGTCTTTGTTGGCGTTGTCCAGAACAGTGTTATACCAAAGCGTGACAACAGACCTGCTGCTGCACAGACACATTTTCAGTGCCTTGCCTTTAATTCACTCTACCTGCAGAGAGGGAGATATCACAACACCACTGCACGTTCCACTCCGCAATAATTTGTCAGTGTCACATTTTTGCTTGGCAAAGGTGTGGTAATGGAGGTTTGTTCAACAAATATATCTTCAAAGCAAATTTCAGCAGTTCTGGTAACAAAAGAATACATTTAAAATGAAAGTAATAAAATCAACAGTCCCACATTTGACAAAAACGCGAGTCTTCTGGGTGAGCGTACAGCAAATGACTTCACTTCTTTCATTGAATGCAGAACTTTAAATCTTTCAGCATCCAACACCACCTATAGCTTCAACTACCTGAAGTGTTAACGGGCTCCTAACATTGAAATTTGATTGCACACACAAGATGAATGTAAGTATAATCTTTAATTTCTGTTTTATACTCTATAATCAGCTCTAAAGGGAAATATGTTGAATTGCTTTATGTTTTCTGGTCTGCTTACAGCATAATTTTCAGAAGGTTTTCATTGAAACTAGATGCTTGCAGTTGTAGGACAACACTGCGAGGGCAGCGAGAGTGAACTGAAACAGTAAAGGCTGCATGTCCACAAAAAGCTGAGGGCTTGTTTTTTGTTGTTCTCTCTTACAAGCAGATTAGGCCTGATGTGATTTCATTAGCTGAAATAAAGACGACTAGCTGGCAATACTTCCCCGCATATTTTGATCTGATTTCTATTGTGTTCTGTGCTTTTGTAGCATTTTTCTATTTTCTGGTTTCCTTTAAGTTGCAGTACATTTGACCTCACAGGGCCACCATACTATGAAAACTAAATATTTTAATTATTAGCACCACATTTCAATCAATCAATGAAATGTTCTACCCGTTGATAATTTTTAATAGCCATCTAAACTGTAATAACCCAAATTTGGCAAGCGACTAGACATGACTGTTTTGTAGCACAAGAGGAGATGCACCCACAGACTGGACTCGATGTGAGATGTGATGGAGACAGATAGCACAGGGTGAAGGTGGGAGGTGTAGCGCAACAGAGAGAGGGACGCTGAGTGTGTGCGCATGCAAGTGTGTCAGGAGTGTGTAGAGGAGGACAAGGTAATAAAAGTGAACAAAGGGGAGTAATGAGGTTTGGCTGGAGTACTGCAGTGATTAATACCAAGCTGGGTTCAAACACCGGTCACACCTTTGGGTCAGGTTGACTGGGGGAACACAATCACACGCTATCAATTATTCCTGCCTTCCTGTTCTCTGACCCATCTTTCATTTATTTCAAACTTCCTTTACTCTTCTTTTTTTTCCTTCCAGCTGCCTCCATTCCTCCATCTACCAATCCTTTCTCCTCCATTACTTACTTATTCCTGCTAATATTTTTTCTTGCCTCGCTTCTTTCTTCGTTCACCATACCCTGTCATTCATTTCTTCACTTCATTTCGTTCCCATATCTCTGCCTCCTCACCCTGCTTCCTTCAGCTTCCTTCCCCGCTGCTTTTTAAGATTTCTCCTCTCCCTCTTTGCTCTGATTCAACCCTTCCCCTTGTCCTTTTGCTTCCCCCACATACACAGACCCCTCTCTCTCTCTGTCAACTGCTGCATGCGTGTACGTGTGTCTGTGCACACACAGGTTTGTGTGTCCAGACATGACAGTGCCCTGTCCAGCCTCGGCTGTTAAACATCTAGCTAACTATATGGTTGGACAAAGGCAAAGGAAGAGAAAGAAAGGCAATCGGAGATGGAGGGGGCGAAAAGAGCTCAGTAACACAGTTAGCATTTTTCGCTGAAACCGATGTCACAACGGTGTGGAGAGGACAAGCCATAACCCACTGTCCTACATGTTTAAGTCTCTCTTTGATGGAAGAGAGAACAGAGAGAGGGGTAAAAGGCATTTCCTTAATGAAATCTTGTATTCATGATCCCTAATGAAATTGATTTTGGGCTCATCTGCTGAGAGGTTGGTCTACACACACACACACACACACACACACACACACAGACACACACACACAGACACACAAGCTCACTAATATCTCTGCCTCAAAGGTTGTGTTTGCAAAGCAACTGCCAGCAGTCAGTGAGAGTTTGAGTAAATACTGTCAAAAAAGTACAAAAAAAAATTAAGAAAATGAGAGAAGGGGTGAACTCGAGCTGGCGGGACGGATGCATACACCAGTTATCTCAGTTATGTCTGTCTGTGTGTGTGTGTGTGTGTGTGTATATGTGTGTCTGACCCCGGCTGGAGGGCATCCAACATATCACAGCACACCTGCTGACTAAACAGTCTATGTCTACGTCTCTCTCTCGCACTCACTCTCTCTCTCTCTCTCACACACACACACACACACACGAGTGTGCACACAGCTTGGTAGAGTCACATAAGCGAGACAGGTTACTCGGAGTGAAATTAATCATCGTTCTTTTGTCGCACCACTGCTCTCACAACAGGAGTCCAGGCCCCAGGTGACACACACACACACACACACACACAGACACACGCACACACTGCCACACACACACAAAGAGTGACAGCCAGACAGCTGGTTGGTGACAGCGTGCCACTATGAAGCTGTTTTGCTAACAGCTAACATTAGTTGGCTCCGGTTAAAAGAGAACAAACAGTGCCGAGGTGCGGTCAAGAGAACGTACAGTACACACCGAGCGTCTTGATTTCTGTCCAATACACAATTTAAAAATAATAATTATTTATTTTAAATATTAATATAAAATCAAATCACTTTGGATCCAAATGATCACGTGTAGCTTTAAATGGTGGCTGGATAAAAAGGATTCGAGGCTGATCGTGCTTCCTTGAACTCTAACAAGAACTGAAACATTTGTTGCTTCAAAATAACGGAGACACGTTTTTCTCTCTTTTGATGCTTTTCAACTTTGGAGCAAGCTCCGCGCAAAATCTCAGAGAAGATTATTTTAAATGCCTTTTAATGGATTCCTTTAAAATGGTGAAGAGCTTTAAAAGTCACCCTTAAACCTCTCTCCGCATTCTCTTGTTTCATCTTTAAAGCCCAGGCATTTCCAAAAAGTGGCTCAACCCAGACACTTCATCAGCCCATTTAAAAAGAAAAGTCCACCCTTTTCAGCTAATATTGAACTAAGCATTCTCATCCTGCCTGTGATAGTTGCATTATTTTAATCCAGGTGAAAGGGGAAGCTTCTAAAATCTTAAATCTGTGAATGTAAAATTTGATGCGCTACCTCCCACTGAAAAAGAAAAGAAAACCAAAAAGTGTGTTATCTTAATGCTTAACCAGGAAGTGACACTCTTGAGGTTAAGAATCTCTTTAGTGAGTGTCCTGGGTCCAGATCTTCACCATCATCCTACTGACATATTTAACATACATGGATTACACACTGTAATTTACTGTAAGCAACAATAATAAAAGTTTAATAATAATAACAAAAAAGGTCAATTTCTTTTCAAAGTATTAGTTATTCACAGTCCTTTATTTTATTAGTTCTTTGTTTATTCAGGTAAAAGATCTCATTGAGATTAAAAATCTAATTTCCAAGAGAGACCTAGCGTCGGTACAAAACTAGAGACATTGCCCCCCTCCTCTGGAGGAAATTGGTGGATGGATGACTGGATGAAACGCTTGGTTTTAAAAAATTTCAAATAAACATTCCTTATGTTGTATCTTTATGATGAGACACAAGAATCAAACAACTGCAATAAGCACACTACCATCCTTGTGATGAGGAGGAGTAGCGGCTCCACACTGAGCTCCTAGGAAGGAGTAGGAAAGCAGGTGGACCTGAAAAATCAACGGCCTTCACCTTCACTCTGAGTTCTTTCTCCATCACAATAGACCTATACAGCCACCCAATCAGGGACGTTCCCCATCCTGATGAGGAAGGCAACAATGGTATTTGAGTCTTTTCTCTTTAAAAGGACTGACAGAGAATTCCTGGATACTGTGTGTTACTTTAAGTTAGGACCCATGGAAAACATTTGATGAATAAGTAGTTCCATGTGTTATAGCAACATTCGCAGCACTGAGTGCTTTTGACTGGTGTCCGCTAAGGCATCATGGACATTATGGAAATCAGTGGCATGAGTTGCACTGACTTATTCCTTCAGCTGTAAGTTGTACTAATTCATACAGTTTGATAATGAAAAACTTAAACACTCAAATTGCCAATAAGTTAAAGGCAGTGAGCAGATGGGCCTGTGTAGGTCAGGCGTTGGGACCCTCATGTGTCTTGAAACAAAACAGAAGTCTTTTATGAGCTGTGCAGATACTTGTACAGCTTGACCTTACTGGAAAACTGCAAAAAACAATGTTTGTTTTTTTTATTAAACCCATTGCATTTGCAATTGTGGCTTTACCATGTGTGCATAGTTGTAGTTGTGCATTAATCTCCAAACATTTTTTAAAATTCTACCTGGTCATCTGGACCTTAAATCCAGAAAAAGCCCATTAGAGAAGCTACACAGTGTTACACAGACATCTAACCAGCTTCAAAAGGTCAGAATCTATTAGACCCTTGATATAGCAAAGGTTCTGTTTCTTAGCCTTCTCTCTTTACCTTCTTAGTGTTATCGTAAAGTTCCCATAAAGACAAAACAGAAAAAACAAGTGGTTACAAAGTTGAAAAGTAGGTTAGGGACATAAATGCTGAAATGTTTAATTGAGTATTTAGGACATCGTGACTGTGATAAGCGAGGCCGGAGTAAAATAGGATTTCTAAAGATAGTTACAATACCTGGAAAAACAAACTGGGAAAATTCAGTCTTAATTTGAGACCTAGTTTTCCTAACCTTCACGTGACAGTTAAGTTTTGTCTGTCAAAAGTCACATTTATCAATACTGTGACGTCTCGAGAACTCGTTAGCTCGGTGACTAAATCCAAAAAAGCCAGATGCATCTTGCAAAGAAAGAAAAAAAAAAGTTTGGAACAAATTAAATCATGCAACAACTCGGAAATTAGGGCTGATTCGGAGCACCTGACATGTTGGTCCTGTGCTGCTGGCACTTGTTTTGAGCAGCGGGGTAGCATTTTCACTTTAATCTGCCACTACTTGCTGGAGTTTGACAGGGGCGGCTAAGTAAGCAAGACCAATTAGATACTGTCACACTAAAAATTCTCAAAGGTTTTAACCTGACAACAGTTTGAATTATACTGAGTTTATGTTTCCTCCCCAAAACCTTGGCATGGGTTATTAGCACTTTTAGCACTTTGAGGATTTCTCATGGAAACTGCAGGCCGCTGGGAGCGTCAAAATGTCACCTTATCCCTTTGACTTACATCCCAGATGGGGGCTGTGTGCTATAAAGTGACACTTCATGACCAGGAGACACTAAGAGGAGATGTCTATTTCCATTCAAGAACCACACAGATAAGAACGCTTTTTTGTCTGTTTTTGTCTGACATTTTAAACTTCCTCCCTCAATAACGTCATCTGCCTGCTCCTGTAGCGAGGCAGAAATAAGAAAATAAATAATAAACGCAACAACAACAAAATCACCTGAAATTAATCATAATCTAGCCTTTTCTTTAAGTGAACGATCCTGCTAGTGGGGGGTCTATAAAAGAGCCCTTAAGTCAGGAATGAGTGTCATTACTATGAAACAAGGTGGGAAAATGCAAATCACTCAACTGTCATAAAAAAAGACAGCATATTCACTTAAAATCTCAATATGACTCGATTTGCATTGAAATTGAGGGAAATCACCTTGACGATGGTACTTTATGACAAATTAAGTGACTTTTGTGCTGTCTTTTGGGAGATTTCTCTTTCCTCGCCTCTTCTTCGTAGCAGATTCTGCTGGCTGAAGCCAGCGTGAAGCTAAAGACA
>VUQR01017708.1:0-19718 GCA_015108515.1 Hemichromis elongatus | reverse complement strand
ATCACCTTGACGATGGTACTTTATGACAAATTAAGTGACTTTTGTGCTGTCTTTTGGGAGATTTCTCTTTCCTCGCCTCTTCTTCGTAGCAGATTTGATAATATATTGAAGTTGCCCGAGTTCCCAAAGAACTGAGTGAACTGAATGCCGTAAGCTTACATATGCCACCTAACGTGGCCTCCAATGCTACGGCTCAACAGTTAATACAATAACATGACTTAACGAGTCAAATTAGTGGCATCTTCAGTACCTTTTGATTGCCACTGAGGAAATGTTTGGAGTGTAGTTGATACAAAGGACAGCTCTTGGTATTTCTACACGTCTGGGGATGCCCTCCGCATAAGCATGTGAGGCTGAGGACTTCAAGGTGAAACCAAGAGCTCGGGTCGATGGAGAGGAGGACGATCAGGCTGGAGAATGCATTCCTGCACCAAATATAACTGCTGGCCCTGAGCTATTGTTTTCACACTCCCACCATAATAGTTTTATCTTGACAGCTCCGAGATGAGGACAAGTGAGGACAAATCTTCATCTCTCCACAGCTCCGTCGGTGATGTGTGTTTGTGAGTCTGTATTTGCATCGACGCAGCGTTTCACTTCCCCTCGCTCTATCTGATTTGGCGCCACCTTCCCTCTCGCCCTCTCCTCAGAGCTTTAGAAACAATTGCATTTCTTTTCTTTTCTTTTTTTTGTTTCCCACTGCCTTTCTCTATCCATCTGTCCCTCTCTCATCCTGCTCTCTCTTGTCACACTCTCTCCCCCCCCCACCTTCATGTACCAGCTCAGCTGACACACATGAGCAGCCAAGCAGAACACACTGGTGTATAGCGCAGCCTAGCAGTATGTGTTGGTGCGACTTTGTGTACGTTCACGTATATGTGTGTGTGTGTGTTGCCCTGCAGTGAGTAGTGAAACTACTGCTAAACTACATCAATTTGTCAAGAGCAGAGAGGTTTGGGCCTTGAGGACCGCCGCTCCACTGTCTTCCAGGTAAACAGAAGAGTACGGATTTAAAAGGAAAGTATTTTAAGGATAAAAATTCCAACTGAAACTACATGTAAACTTCTTTTATGTACACAAAAATACATTTATGTTTCCTTTGGATCAGCCTGACTGGAGCAAACACCGGGAGGATGGGACACTTCATCACTGCCACTCCTTCAGTGTGTGTGTGTGCGTATGTTGACTTTGACAAAGAGCGGTCAGGACCTCACTGTTGACGATGCGTTTTATGTGCGTTTGAGTGTGTTTGTGTGTGTGCGTGTGTGTAAACAGAAGCCTGCCCCACCTCGAGAACGCAGCGCCTCATTATCAAACGGAGAGTGCGTATAAATTATCAGCTTCTGGCCCCGAATGAACTAAAGAAAGAAAACAATGTCACAGCGCGGTCACGGGGCGAACGTCTACTGAACAAATGATAAATGTCTCTCTCGTTCTGTTTGCTCTCCTCTTCTGGCCTGTTGCCACGGCGATTAATTCTGGGATGCGCGCGCACAGAGAAAAGAGAGTGAGAGAGAGAAAGAGAGATGGGAATGACACATTTTGGACAGCATTGCTTCAAAAGCATCAGGCTTATCGCAGCTACACACACCAAGACTGTGTGTGATTAATCCAATACCCCCCGAGCACTGACTCACACACAAACACACACATATACAAATTCACATGCAGCCACACCCAAAGTTACAGGTGAGTGTACGTGAAGGTGTGCGTCTGCTCGGGGGTTGCTTGTGAGGTGACGGTGCATTAAGGAGAAGCAATTACAGTGAAAGAAGGGGCATGAATTATTAATTTGTGCCGGTAAGATAATAAAAAATGCAGGACAATTTTCAAAAACAAAGTGGCCTTTTTTCCTACTCTGTAATCCATCTCTGACACAGCAGCTTTCACACTCAGTTTTGATACAAAGCTTTCCCTCCTATCTTCCTCCCCCCCCCCTTCCTCGTCTTCTCCCTTCCTCACTCGGAGTGACAATGAACCATCAAACTTACTTTAGCTGGCCTTAAATAGGATAAGAGGTGTGGGAAACCAGCAGTGACACACAGATCACCAGTGATCACATCTGCTGTCGCTGGGAAAACTGGCTTAATGAGACTTGTAAGCGCCAGCAGAATCATTTTGGAGAGGTTCGCCGATATGCTGCAGGACTTTCTTTCCCCCCCTGTGGCCTTTAGGTCCTGGACACAGACTGTATATAAAAGAAGGAATACTTCCCTGGCGTGTTTAGCCTCTCAGTCGCTAGGTTCGGTTTTTATTCATCATATTGCAATGTTCTTTTTTGGAAACTACAGAAGCAATGAGAGTAAAACACACGAGGGCATGGCCACCTTGTGTTTGTCGAGTCACTAACACGTGTGTGCAAAGTCAGATTCACTCTTGGATACTGCAGGAAACATCACTCCTCCCTGAGGTACCATAAACCTCAGCTGGAAGATATCCTCCTGCATAACACGGTACAGCAAAGAGAGTTACAGTCCTGGGATTTCACGTTGTGGAAGCTGAAAGTTATCAGTTTCTAACAACAGTAATTACAGAGTATTATTTTAAAAATATATAAATGCACCGAGTAATGTACTCAAGTATTGTGATATTATCATATGATGAGGTGGCTGGTGATTCGCACCTCTACAGATTAATTATATTTGATGATTACTGGCATATCCACATGCTTTTCTGTTATTAATGATCAATTACAGTCCACATACAGCCACCACCTTTACCTGGCCCATGCCCCGCCCCCTTGAGATGACCCTTATGGCATCATCAAGGTTAATGACTTATGAACTCTGTCACAGAACATCTAGAACTCTTCATAGGCTTAAAAACCATTAGTGGAATTACGCCATGGTTTACACAGTTTATTCATCACATTTTGTGTTATCACATTTATTTATTTCCTTAAAATAAGATAAATCAAAGTCATTTTTGTACCAGAAAAAGCAAAAACACGCAGACAGCAAGCAGTTAGCTCCACATGAACGTAACTTAACATTCACTGAACTCAAAGAAAAGCTCCTCACTAACAAAGAGTTTCTGTATGTAGCAAGCTTCGTTTGGAGCAGACAGTGTACAGACTGATTTCACTGCTATGTTCTTCCTGTTTTCCTGCATTTCGTCCCTCCTCGCCTTTCCCCACTTTCTTGTCTTGGGAGCAGAGAAGAGAAGTGGACAGTCAGATTAATGACCTCGGCCTCTAACACACTCAGTCTTCCTCTTTATGTCTATCTGCTGCTGTGCGAGAGCCTCATGACTGCACTGGGATGAGACACACGGGAGAGAAGCTCTGGCAAGGAACAGCAGCGCTCATATTTCTGGGCTGTCTGTTCTCCCGCCGTGCTGTCATTTATCTCCAATTTTGCATATTTGTTGCAGCTGTTGACATGAAAAGTAAAAGTCACTTCCGCCGGCAAACAGGCAGAAAGTCAGCTCGCTAAAGGAGCTTTAGCGCGTTAGCACAGGTGGCAAATGTGCACGTCGATGCCGATGCGTGCGCGCCTTTCCCGTGTCTGCGCATCTGTCTGCACTCGTGTCTGCCAGTGTGTGCGCGTGTGTCTGTCGCCCTGCTCGGATCTGTAATTACAAAGGAGAGACGATAAGCCACTTTTTTCCTCTCCTGTGGGAGCTCACAGCTAATTATAGAGCCAGCGGTGCTTCAAATTGCCATTTAAAACAGCCATACGGTGGGAGACAATAACACGCACCCGCGGTGGTGTCTGCATGGAGGTATCTCAGAAGAAGAGATAGCAGTACTGGCAGTGTTGGTGGGGAGAAGAAAAAAAGGAAAAGCACCCCACAGCCCTGCTGGGAAGAGAAAGACTGATTCCCTGAACATGAAGCCATTTTTTAGAAGCCTGTGAATTTTACAGTAAAAGGCAGCTGTAGATGCAGATTAGGAAGAGTGATTCAGGTTGATTTGAAGAGGTCAACGAGCAAGATACGCCCTTAAATTCAAGATTATTTAACAGGTATGTGTCTTTCTTGCAATTTCATTGTTTTTTTTATTCATGTATTGCCTGTGTGCAACTCCAAAGCCTCCATACCCAAACAGACTGATTTCCACTTTAAGCCATACAGAAATGTTCCAAGAGAAACCCCTAGCCACTCAGCTGAGGAAGAAATTCTAGGTTTTAGTCAAGATAAAAACAAAACAAACAAACAAACAAACAAAAAAAACATGAGAGAAAAACGAAAGATGGAGAAAAGAAAGAAGAAAGATGCTGAGAGTTGGATTTGAGAAAAATGGAGAGAGGGAAAGAGAGAACGAAGGGAAAGAAAGAGCGAGGAAGGCTAGAGAAAGGACAAGGAGGGATTTTGTGGTCTGCGGTGGAATGCGCTTTGAGGAAACGAACACATGCCAATACACACATGCACACAGACACACGCACACAAATGAAACAATCTTTCTTTGCCTGTGGCCGTCTTCTACACACACACACACACACACACAGGAGTCCCATCATACCCTCTCTTGCTCTTTCTCACCCACATAAACAGTGAAGCCACAAAAAATTAAGAGACCTTGCAAAAATAGGTATGCTGTGCATTCCTTATAAGCATGTGCATAGCGCACAGTAATTTGTGTGCAAGTCCCAATTACTTGGGCTCATGTACACACACACACACAGACTTGTGGAAACACTCTACTTTGCTCCTGCACGTACAGCGCACACGCACAGATGGATAATATACCTGCAGGTGGTACTGTAGCAGGATAAGATGAGAAACCACTAATGAGTCATCATTCAATTTGTGTTCATTATGAACACTATTAAAAGTGTGTGTGTGGGTGTGTGTGTGTGTGTGTGCGCGTGTAAAGGGAGAGCAGATGCATTTGCTCTGTACATATACAGTATCTATATGGGATCATGACTTCCTGTGGACCCGGGTGTGCATATGTGGAATCTTTATTGGCGTCTTTTCTGACAACGCTCCCTTGGGTTTACACAAAGCATACCTCATGTGTCAATTAATTATCAGCTCATGTGAATGTGTGTGAATGTGAGCTAGAGTTACAGTCCATCAGCATAATGAGTGTAAGAAGAGCTGTAACCAGACACCGGTCCCATCTGTAACTAACACCAGCTTAGATACGGGCAGATATCAGTGGCAGATGTGCCGGGTCTGCTATCCACTACGTGTTCCCAGTGACTGACACAAAGCCTTACGGAAACTCGCCCAAAAATACACCATTAACATACAATTATGTCTTTATACAAATGTTGCTCAAGGTTTTGTCCTACTTGTCTCCTTTTTGATTCGGCCTCTCCCTTTAGTGGTTGCCATATGCAGATCATCCCCCATTGTGCATCTAGCTGCCAAAAATCAGAGTATTTTCCAATACATAGCTGGTCTGTGACTATATTGTGGAGGACTTCCAAGATTGCAAAAGTAATACATAAGTAGTAACTGCTATGGTGAAAGATGAATCCAACAGTGAAACTTCAAAAGACTCAAACCTGTAGTTGCTGGCTAATCTAGCTCGTTAGTCTTATCTGACACCCTAGTACTTTAGTCTTTTGTCCATATATGGTCATAACTTTATGTGACACTGTAATAATCCTGGACAAAAATCAGTGAGAGTTATATAAGATGACAGTTATCCCATCCCTGTAACCAAAGACCCAATCGACAGGTTTGCTAGAAGACATACGAACCAAAGAAGAAACCAAGGAACCTTATTTAGGGCTTTGTTACTAAACATTTAGTATTTTTAAAACACAATTCATTTAGATACAAGCAACAAAATATCTCTTTTATTAGTTTATTATGTGGGACTTTTTTGTAGTATACATAAAAACTAGATGAAAGCCCATCGAATGTCTTGTTTTTTTACTTCTTAACTTTTACCTTCATGAATTAGCTGCCTACAATCTTTTTCATAACTGTTACTGAAAATAAGCCAATGGAAATCCAGTTACACATTATACTCGACATTACTCTGGTGTAAAATGAAAATTCACAGGATGATCAAAGTTGGTAGATCTCGGTACTCTTATGACTGTCTGTACAAAGGTTCGTGGCAATCCAAGGTTTTTACGGCATTTCAGTCTGGACTAAAGTGGCCATCCAACCAACTAATAAAGTGACCCTTTCATCCTCAGTGCTGCTTAAAATCACCTGAGTAATCAGTCTGTCCAACCAAATATGTCGCCCAAAAGCCTGAAACGGGTTCCCCAGACTACACAGTCACACGCCTCCATCACCATACACTAGGAGAGCTTTTCCCATGACCGGTAATCTTGTTTCAGCGCCTGGCAGTAACATGTACACATACCTGCCACGGCCGGCTGAACTTTCGTACTCCTCACCCTCATGTTTCAGGGCTGCTAGTCATAATATTAAATTAACTAACGACTTACAGGCTTTCCATCTAAATCTTACATAACGATTAAAACTTTTATGGACGAAGACAACAAACAGGCCGGCAAGCCACAACAAAGGAGTTCTGTAGTGTCAAACCACACTAAACCCAAAGTGCCATTTTTTTATGAGTGCAGAACAGTGTTTACTAAACTTTAACAACCTTTCCAAGATGATAAACATTTTTATGATGTGAATTCATAGCCAACATTGCAATGAGCAGCATCAAAGTGAAAGAAGTTATTGTAGGACGGAATTTGTTTCAGGGCCAAATATAAATCAATGGGTTTGTGCAAATGTAATTGATTTTTGTTTATATAGCTGATTATGCCTTTAGGTCGTGCCTTAGTTTATTCACCTTTTTATGAACCGCAGCATCTCTGCAGATAATGTGTGGCTGTAAATTTCTTGTGCCACATGGCTAGAGGCTATGAAAGGTTTCATCCTTCCCATTATCGCTCAAACTGTGTTTATGGATATAGGCTTTTGCTTCTATAGATGGCTCAATTCACAGCTGGTGGTTAAAGCAAAAGCCACAAAATACAAAAACAGCCACCCAGTGTGCACCCATTACAGAAAAAAACCTCTACCAACCCATGTAATTAATCTAGCTAGCTAGCTATACTTTTTTCCCCAATGGCCCCCTGTCATTGCACTTTTTTAGTTTACCGCTGATTTAAGCTTGGTTACAGCTCTCTGTGTCTCTTCTTACCTCTGTATTTATTTGGACGGAGAGGCAGCTAAACCGCTTTAAAAGTGGAGATGTGGTTCTGAAAGACAAAATGATGTAATGAGCAGGAGAAACGTGAGATGTGTGTAACCAAGAGTTTGGAGTATCTTCTGTCAATCAGCCAATATATTTCTAGCCGCCAATTACGGAGGTGGCGACAGCACCAATTTGATCTTCCATTATGTACTAATGAGATCTGGATGAATAAATGGATCATGGCATGAGGCAAAAAAGGAAGGAGAAGCCTTTTTTTTTTACTGTAATGTCTGCAGAGGAAAAAAAAATGTTTCAGAAAGACTGAATTATAATTCCCAGCAATAACATTAGCCTGGCAGTTACAGGATCTTTATGACCAGTACAGATGCAGATATTTGGTGATTTAAAGCTGAACCTTCTTTGTTTTTTTTCTTTCAGACATTTGAAACATTACCAGATTTCTCTAATATGTCTTGTGTAATTTTTTTTATTTGCTTGTTTACGCTCCACCTTTGCTTGGATCAGCTGGCTATTAAGTGTTCCAAATATAGTACGTCTTGTCAACAGGTGATTTGCGGAGCGCCCTCTGGTGGACAAACTATGCAACATGATCACTCATAACATGGTTGAAGGGTGTTTCTCCCAGCTTTTCTTTATTTTTTGCATTTTCATTTATCAGTCATTATAAATGCACATATCTTAAAGATCAGCAAATAGCTAACATCAGTCAGGCTCTAGTAAACGTGTCAGTAGAGAAGCTGAAACACTTTATTACTATTAGAGCTATTAACCGAGAGAGTACATGCTTGATTTCTGAAGGGGAGTTAAGTGAATGAAAGAAATGGAATTAATTCAGAAAAAAAGAAAAGTTCTGTCTGAATCCGATAGTCTCCTCCGGCTGCTCTTTCTAAAAAATCCCAACACCTCCGCCATGACAGAGCCAGGGTGCTGTCTGCATCTTGCCTCCTGACAGAGCACTATCCCGGGGCTGATCTCCTGTCACACCCCCAAACCTCTAATTCCTTTTCAGTTCTGGGTTGGGAATAAAAAGGTGTCACTTCAAATGTTGGCTGTTGTAGAAATGACAGCGTCATCATTTGAATGTGACCTAAGGGCCCAACAGGCAGTATGAGAGCGTTAGGTTGTGTGTGGGGCGCGGGGCAGAAAACTGTCAGCCTCAAATGTGTGGGGGTTTGTCAATAGTCATTTGTGTGCTCGTGGGAGTACATTTGAGTTTTCAAGGAGACGAGTTTCTCTGTTTGTCTAAACTGCAGAACTGCAGCCAGCAACAACAAAAATGCCGCCTTTAAAACGACTTTGACAGGTTTAACCTCACTTTGAACCAAAAGTAAAACTTCAAGTCAAACTCTAGTATAGCTCCGTCAGAAAGCTCACCATTGAAATGAGTGATTTTTTTTTTTTTAACAGCAGGAGAATATCTTCTGAACTCATCACTCCCTATACATTATAAATTTAGGGAGTGATGAGTAAATATCCCCAGGGAAGGGCATCGGTGGCACTGTTAGAGGGAGGGATGAAAAATTTTGCAGCATAAATACAGTGCTAAATAGTGAGAATGCTATTGGTATATTATATGAAGAAAGCGAAGCATGCTTTGTGTGCATGACACAGTGCAGCACGAGTTGACTGCTTGAACAAGCTCCAGTGTGTTTTACCAGTAACCGTCTGAGGTCTAAGTCCTCGTCAGTGATGACCCCGACTCTAGCTCCAAACACTAAACATAACCCTAAGTTTTAGAGTCAGTGAAAAAGGATTTGTTTTTTGTTGGTGTCACTTTACATTGTTATGTTCTTTTATGATTTTGAAGAACAATAAAGAAAAAAGGTAAAGATACAAGGTTAAGGTCATTACAGAAGGTGGCTTAGGCCCCACAGTCACAGGCCACCAAGTGCTTGCTCATAGGGGGACCGCGCACTTGTTAAAGAGGCTTTACAATAGATCCTCGTTGAGACAACAGTTATTGTAATTTGGCACTATGAATATAACCAGGTTAGGTGTGGCTCAGGCGATAGAGCACATACTAGATACACATACTAACCCGAAGGTTGATGGTTCAGCTCTTGACAGCACACTGAAGTGTCCTTGTGCACTGTAACTAGCAGTATAAGTCCGATACATTTTTGGCTCTCTCGATTTATCTGCATCAATCAAATATTTAGCTTTTTTCCCTTAATGCTATGTGTTTAATCTCCTCCTAGCATCAGTATCCAATGCTGACGTCTGTTTGCTGCATTCTGTCAGCTGCCCCTAACAGGCAGGTACGGGCCTGGAATAAAGGATGCAGACAGAAGATGTGTAGGGGGCTCTGTTTACACTGCTTTGGCTGTTTGCATACATGCTAGTGTAACAATATGTCTGTCAATATGAGCTACCCGGGTGGTCCCTTGCTGACATACCCACACGGCAGCTTTTAAATCATGTGGCCTCCGGAATGAGAAAATTAATATGAAGCATTGTTTCTCCGTTTGATTTCTGACAATGCTCTCAACTGTCTGTGGAACTGCATGTGCTTCAAAAGGACGGCTTGTAGTTGGTTCTTGCGGGTCCTTGAGACTAAAGACACTGGGGCACAATGACGACAATTTAGTCCATGAAAAGCACATTTTAGTGCTTAGATTTCTGTGCAAATTCAGCACACCACAGATAATCTCCCCAGTGCTATCTGATCAGAAACTCCACATGGGCTGATTGTTTAGAACAAACCACAAACTCTTCAGATTTAATGGAATTTGGGGATTTTTTTTTTTTTTTTTTTTGCATTGTACTGATCTCCTTCCATCCTGCTAATATTTCTTCTTCACTGATCTTTCATTTCTCTGGCTTTGTCTGTGTGCATGTTTCTGCTGCAAGAGTGAAATTGGCAAAAAGAAACACAGAACTGAAAGAAAGAATTCAGAGTGCGAATGAGGGAAGTTTTGCCCTATGGAGACAGGAAGTTAAGCGCCAGCAGAGCTGAACGGAGATACAGAGAGAGCGGGCGAAAGACAGAGTGGGGAGAGATGGAAACGGCTCAGTGGAAACCATGATGTCATGATTAGTGAGGTGCGACCATCCTGCAGTCACATTGGCACCACATGGACACTAGTGGAAACACACACACACACACACACACACACACACACATCTCTTTCTCTAACCGATCACAGCTGCTGCTAGAAACAATGCAGCCATTGTCATACTTCTTTATGTGCTTGCACATACACACACACACACACACAGCGGATCAGTACTGAAACATTCTGATGCTTCAAATCCTTCCAAAGTGTGCTGCCTGTTGGCAAAACCATTGAAAGCTCCAGCGAGTAAAATACTTCTGGGAAAGTGTAAAAGATCCACAGCTTACATCACCTGGACACAGTGCTGTCATAAACGGACCTCATGTTGTAACGATGTGATCTTCTAGACAGATTTACAGGCCAAAATACTAAAAAGGAATAATTTTCTTTGGTTGCAACACATTAACTAAAAGCCTGAGTCAGGTTTCAGTGCGCTTTTTTTATTCTATTATTAATCCTGCAGAAATACTACGCGTGCTGATTAAAGCCAAAACTGGCGGCTCTGAATGAGGTATTTTCTCAGCCCCGTGGGACTCGCCGAGAAGAGAGAAAACAAGCGATGTGGGTGGGAAGACTAAACACGAGCTAACGGGCTGACGCTCATAACTAAAGAACGACAAGTTAACTCATTAAAGATCAATTATGGGGAGGGGGCGGATGAAAAGCCAAGGAGAAATGAGGAGGATTACGGGAGTGGGGGGTGGAAAAGTGGTGGAAAACATCCCCCAAGCTTCTCTGGCAAAAGGAGAAACAACTTGTATCAAGCTGCAGAAGCATGAACCCTATTAGAAGACACTGAGAGACAGAATGAAGCTTTCCTCAGCTGCTGAAGTCCGACTCGGCACGGGCTTTAACGCACTTCCAAGTTCACCATCCTCACATTCTCAGAAAGGCTGTATTGCAACAAGCATCATTTGTAAATAGTCGTTTCGGGTAAAACGCCACTTTGTTAGAGAACAATGGCGGTCACGGTTAAAAAGAATCCGATGACGGGATTCCCGTTTCAAAACCAGATGTTTTGTCGAGGCGTCCGACCGCAGTTTCGCCGAACGCGCCGAGACTTTTTCTCCCCCTTGGTCTTTAGATCTGATTTTAATGAATGTTAGTGTACACGGTCTTTTGTTCCCCCGCTAAAGAGAACCACATGCGTATTTGTGCACTGGGGTCATAGGGGGGAAAGTATCTGATGGACCTGAACTTTAGCGCATTTTGTTAAAAGCATGAATTCTCTGAGAATTAAATAAAAGCAGCCGAGGGGAAGAGCATCCCATTTGCATCAAAATTGCTTTTGTGTTAAAAGCATATTCTCATTTTCTAATATGCTGTGTCAATGAGGAGTCTGTCAGATGTTTGCATCAGCGTGCATTTTTTAGTGGGAGTTAACAGATGCGGCTCCTTTTTTTTATTTTGGCTGCAAAGAGGAGAGAAAAAACCCAAACACACTGAAATTTGCATCACATTTGCCTTTCATTAAAGCTCTTAACGTTTCTGTATTTTTGTAATAAATGGTCTGTTTTGATAAAAACCGAGCCCTACATCAGTTAGACGCTACTTAGCTCGACACATGCTGTGAAGTTGCGTTTATGGAGATTGATGCAGCTTTTAAAAGTTTGGTAAACTCTGCCTTGCGAACCGAAAGGTGTGTAAACAGGTCACGGATCAGCGGTGCTCATCACAGCGGCGCGTGCTCATTAAGACGGCAGACAGAGAAAAAGACAGCACACCGGAAACATGTACTGACCCTCGATCTGGAGAAACACACAAAATCCAGCATGACGGGCAACCGCAGGAAAAGAAACTCTTTTGAAATTACAGACAAAAATGAAATAGCTGCATGAAATGATGAACGTCTGTAACATCCCAGTGAGCCATTCTCACTCCCTCCTTGACGCAGACTGCTGTCTGTCACCAACAGTGCTGTGCAAGGTCTTGACTCATCTCTCATTTCTTTATATTTCACTAAAAAAATGATGCAGTGATTCATTGAAACATGTCCAAACATACACGACAAATACCAGCTACACGTACTGGTGCGCTGGAAAACAACTAAAGGGGGAAAATTACACTGCTCATTAAAATATAAGAGCGAGGGGTTCCCGCTCAGATTGGTAGTGAGCCGGTTCATACAGGTGCAGTGTGGTTGGAAGGTGGGTGACGGAGAAAAAGTGAATCTGTAATCATTGTGCTTTTGATATGTTGCTTTGTAATGAATGCAATTTCATTTTGATCATAGTCTGTGTCAGCAAAGCGTGGACTCGCAGCGTCATGCCAATAAAGCTCCCGGTGAATTCATGTGGAAAAAAAAAGACAGACAGAGTGAGAGAGCCAGTCTTTGTGTTTTCCCATTATTCTGAAGATGAAAAAGCTGCAGCAGAGAGCGAGCTTTCCACCGACCGATACCGGCACTCCTCACAGGAACACGCTCATTAATACAGGAAGCTCGAGTGAGTTGAAACCTCCTGCTACTTTGTGCTAACAAACAAGAGAACCAGCCGAACACCTGCTTCATATTCTCAGCGGAGTAATGAGAAATACTCAGTCGCCAGCTCGCTCGCTCGGCGTCCCTCCATATCTCTCTCTGGTCATTCGATTCAATCAACGTGCTGAGAGAGACAGATGAGATCAGAGCTTTGACCTCTACTCATGAGCAGTCACCTCAGAAAAACACACACACAGACACATTTCAAGACAACGGCCCTATTTGAGGAAATGACATCATCATCAGCCTGTGGTGTCACTGGGGGTCAAGGCTGGCTGGAACCTGTCTCTTCACGGAGATTATCCCAGCGAGTGGTTATTACACACCATATGAGGGATGGCCCCCCCCCCGTCGCCCGCACCCCATCACCACCACTATCCAAGTTGGATTGATAGCGCAGCCCATTACTGATAGATGGATGAAGCAGATTACAGAACGCTCCATTAGTGTCACTTCATATAGGCGGGCAAGATGTGTGTGTCTGCAGCACACGGGGGCTGCGCAGGAGAAGATGAGGTGTCTGGAACAACCTGGCACTTGTCTCTGATTGTAGTGGAGGCAGTATGGATTCTTAAAGGTTATCTGCAGCAGAATCCATTGGCACGAAAACTATCAGAACATGAATCAGAGATATTTTTAGGTAATGCAAAATTAACATTTAATGTGATGTGTAGATATATCGCATGTTAAATATGTACTTTTGTAGCAACTCGACCTTTGGGGCTGGATTTATTTTAGACTGGTCTGTAGAGTTAAGACCAATTTCACTCATGGATCAGCTTAACGGAAGTTGGGACATTTCACAACAATTAGGACTAATTTTAATGAAAAAAAAAACCCCCAAATCTTTACCTTTAACTCACCCTCAAACCTCATGGCACTACTGTAACAATCACTGACTAACAATAAGTGGCTAACTCTTAACTTTGCATCCACGGTCACACAGGCCAAGAGATTGGTTAGCAATCGCCTGGCCCGACCGATTGTGCGTCGTTGCTGTGAAATCAATTGCTAACTTCAAGAGTCGCCAGTAAGTGTTTGCAGACAACATATACTATGCAATCTACAAGCAACTCCAGCAATTTGCAATCACAAGGAGATTTTTCATGCCGCAATTTGACCAATTTGACCAAGCGACAGCCAGCAAACACTGACCAACCTGTTGGAGAACACACAACTCTCTCTAGTGACCAGAGGTTGCCTCGGGGTTGCCGGTAGGTCTGTAGGCCTGTGTGATTGAGACCTTAAGCTAAGATTTGTCCTAGCGTTTTAGCACCAGTTGTTGATTATGGTTTGCGCCTTATTAAAAGTAGAGCCATGCTAATGGCTCCCCAAGTCAATACTGTTGATGTGAGAATCTAAATGTTATAACATGCTAATGAGATCACAATAACAATGTTAAGACTATCATTTCGTAGACTGACATTTCCCTGACAGTGTATGTATTTGTGTGTGTTATAAAGCTAGCCTTGGTAGTTAGCATTAAACACATAGTAAAATTAAATCCATGGCCATTAGTTTTGCATCTATTTAAGCACAAATAAATTAATGACAAGAGGAAAAAAACACTGTTTTCTCAGCCGAATGAACTGAATGAAGCTGTTACTGGTTTGGTTTTCTAAGAGAATTCACTAAATACCAACAATCTCGATATTTGTCTTATATCCTATATGTAGCAGGTAGATACTATTCATACCACCACGTAGTTCCTGTGAATTTTAAATACCTCGAATACAAATTTTGGATTTCGACCATTCAAATAAAACTGACTTAACCAGTTGGCCATCCCACAGAAGAATGGATATTGAGTGGGTGGTGTTCATTAGCTGCCTGGCTGCTCCTTTATGTCACACCCGAATACAAGACAACATGCATGAATGAACACAAATACACACACACACCGCATGTGTACCCAATGATACACTCCAAAGACGGTGACCATGACCCCGGTTTGCCTGTGTTTCATTACGAGCTGTCACCACACCCACTTACCTTGACCCGAGAAGACAATGATCCAGTACAGGGCTCTCTTTTTCTCCTCTCCTCTCTTCCCATCTCATTCCCTAGATGAGAGTATTATTAACCCCTATGGAACCGGCGGGAAGGTGATTCACCTCCTTTAAGATAATGTCACCCATCCTCACCTCATCTGTTGGCTAATGGAGCCTGGAGGGCTGGCTGAGGTAGGGCGGTGGGGATATTTAATCTTGGGCCAAAATTACTCATCGCTAGAAATTAAAAAAAAGGAAAGAAATTAGTTATTTAAAGATTCAAGACAGACTTTTTTTTTTATGTCCAGTTGTGTTTCATAAATTAAATCATATAAATGTTAAGCTGCTAACGTCTCTGTGTATACATTTGCATTGATGCAAATGTATCTTTGCATAAATATATATTTAATGCAGCTATTAGAAATAACTGCATTAAATATATTTTAACTCCATAACTATAATTTATATGCTCTCAGAATTTAAATATAAGGTATAATGGAGTTCATTTAAAGACCTAAGGTTGCTCCTGTCATTAGTTGACGCTTTAAATGGATTGTGGGAGTTGGAGTTTTCTAGCAGGGCGAGCACTGGGTCCTTTTAGCCTGTGGTGACCTGTGATCGATGGAGACCTGGCAGAGTTTTAGCCGTTAACGCTGCTGTTTTAAAGCTGCTAGCACAGACCACACCACCCTCTTTTCATTCTACACTTTCTCTCTCTCTCCTTCTCTCTTGCCAGTGTCCCTCTGTCACATTTCTCTTCTGCTCCCTAGCTCCAGCATCCACCATTCCCTTCCTCTCTCCTGGCTCCACCACCCTCACTTCCTCTCTCTGTCTCATCCATCTGTCTGCTTTTAATCTCTCCCTCTCCCCATGTCTCCTGCTCTCCTCCCAGCTCACTTTCATCCCTCTCTCTCTCGCTCAGTGCTGTTGAGTGACAGCACAGTTAAACTGTTATTGGCTTCTGCAGAGGAAGCAAAGCAGTGGCACAAAGAGAGGCAAGTGTGTTTGTATGTGCTGTTGCAAAGTCGAATATGAAAGCACAGGGTTCAACTCTGTTACCTCTGAACGCTGAAAAAGTTTTACGGAAGCGGATGAAGGTGGTTAGAATGGGGCGGGGTGTAGAAGAAAAATATAAGGGGTGGAACATTATAGTAGTAATTCAAGCCACTCCAATGAAAATACAGCATACAACAATGTTATTACAGAGCGATAGAATCACACAGTAATGTTATGCTGAGTGATGTTATCACTCAGCATAACATTACACACAGAAGAATACAAATGTACTGTTTTCAGTCCAGCGCCGCAGCTTAACAAACACTTTGTAGGTTACTGACCCACTAGTGAGATGTTCGCTAAATGTTCTGTTTCATTTCATCATGAAATCGTTGTCTTTGGCTCTAGCCAGGATGTAATATTGCAATTAAGTACCTTGGCTTGTGTAGGCTAACAGACTGCCTGGAAATGAAACCAATATGTGAGAATTAAATCCATACGCAACAATGAAGCAAAAAGAGAAGTTAGCTGATATTAAAAAGGCTTTTTTTTACCCCAATTTACCTATTTCAATAAAACTAGTAATTTAACACATCTTGTTACAATATATTACAGTATATCTCATACACCCTCCTAACAGCGTCTTGTTAAATTCAACAGAATACAATACCACTGTTAGGAAAATTGACACATAAAAGAATGCTGAAGTATACTCGCTTTCAGTCTCTCACCACTTTGAATGTCAGAATGACTGGAAAACAGCTTCAAAGATTCAGTGATTTCACAAAAATTTCAACTTCACTTTTAGACAGCTGGTAAATAGCCACAAAGAGGAAGTCATCGCAGTTGTCCCTACCAATCAATCTGGTTGGGTGATAGTCCCATGGCTGATGCATTTCTAGTCTGACTGTGTTGCTTTTGAGTCACGAAAAAAACAAAAAGAGAAACTGCTTATCTATCAGCGCTTATTTAGACTAAAGTCACAAAGGCCTAGAGACCAGCCGGCAAAGCCCTGGCTAGGAAAAAATATGTGCTCAGCAAAAAGCAAGCTTGTCGTTTCTGAAATCAATCACTAAAGCCCATGGCAGGCATAGGGACACATTATGACCCTGTGGTAAAATTGTGGGTTCCCAGATAGGTTGGGTCAGCAACAGGTTATAGCAGTTTTTGCCTACTTTGCATGAAAGACACCATAAGTCTGCAAACACTTGCCAACTGCTTGCTGAGCAATAGTGAAACTTCTTCTTTTGACTGTTTCCTCAGGGGTTGCCAAAGGGGATCATCTGCCTTCATCTCACTCTATCCCTCAGCATGTCCTCCATGACTACATCCATAAACCTCTTTGCCTCCTGCCTGGCAGCTTGATCTTTAACAGTCTTTGTCCAAATTTTCCGCTGTCCCTCCTCAGCACATGTCCAAACCATCTTAGCCTTACCTCTTTAACCATCTCCAAATCACTCAAACTGAGCTCTCCCCCTGATATACTCATGTCTAATCATGTCCCTCCTTTTAACACCCAAGTTTCTGAGCTAGCAAGTTTTTCCCGTGCTCATGCTAGGTAAAGTACCTATGATTGCAATACTGAACCCACCACTAGTTGCTCATCCTGATTAATTAATAGCGTATGTTCTACATTTGTTCATTATAATGGATCTTTGACATGATTGCTTCATTTAGGTCAATCAAAACGCTTGTTTTATACAGCAGGATATATCCCAAATAGGAGACGTGGGTGGATGCTGGTACAAGTGAGTTACATGCTCCATGAATATGTCAGCAATCGTCGGTTGTTGGAGACAATAGACATCGGTCATAAAACTTGAAACATAAAAGATGTGGTTTAAATCTACCTAGCCTCTCGCCTTAGCAGAGAAATTACACTCCTTTCAAACTCTCTCTTGGCTACATTAGGTTGTAGGATGCTGACATAGGCCCCCAGCTTTATGACACAGCATGAGTCAGCTCTCTGCCAGAGTGACACAGATAACACACATAAACCAATGCTCAGTCTCACTCCACTCGGGCAAAAAGTCATGTCTGACTGAATCCTCTTGCTTTCACCTGTGTCATAAATTGATACAGCGACAGGTTTACTCTCTTTCCTCCCGCATGTGTGCGAGTGTACGTATCCTCGCACACGGCGGGGCACTTTCACCATCTCGCTCCGTCACAAATTACCTCATTAAATTTCATTGCATTAAAGCCACTTTTATGAATTTAGCGCAGTCCCAGGCCCATTGTTCGCCTGCAAATGAGATTAAAGCAACATTTGCCTTTCTCCCCGCTTTCAATTATATTTCTGGAAGGACAGTTCGGGCACAGCGCCTTAATGAGGAGAGATGAAGAAAAAAAAAGGGAGGGAGAGAGAAAGAGAGAGAAAGAGCGGTGCATTTATGGACATTTTCTGAATTAAGACAACAGGGCAACAAATTTAGGAAAATCCTAATTTTCGTTTTTACTGTAGTTGCTGTTAAGGTTATTACCATTATTATTTCATTTCTTGTGTCAGTGGTTTCTGCCTTTGTCTGAAGAATGTCTGACGCTGTTTGTTGTTGTCTCTCAAACACAGAGCATCTGAATAAAATGCAGTGAGCGGTTTTATCCACCCATTCAGATTAATTATGTATATCTATGTGTGTGTTTTCCTGTAATCAGCACTGTGTACCGCCGTGGTGTCTGTTATCATGTCCCCCTATAGGGATGCAGCACAATAAAGTAGAATGAGCTGAGGTTAGGCTTAAGACTCCCTTTACACAATGCAGATTACAACAAGTCCCAGCAAAAACACACACAACACACACACACAAGAGCTGATGGTCAATGGGATCATGTTGCTAGGCAACAGATTCAACTCCTGGCAGTAAAATGCTAGTTTTTGGCACTGCTGAAGAACCTTTACTCCAGGACGTACAACTTAAAATACTGGATGCTTGAATACATTCTAAATCATCTGAGTGTGATGAGGCTTAACAGCCTCAGCAACCAGAATGTCACAGAGGAGGTTTTATTTTCTTTTGTTTTGTACTGACATAATCACTTATACGATTTCTACCAATCCAAGAATATAAATCTGTTGTGTGTAAAGGTACAGTGTTGTATTCTGCAGTCTAGCATGGGTGCACCACTAACATGGGACCTTGAGAAAGCACAGTATGAACCCAATCAGCATGTGACCATAGCTGGAAACAGTAAGGCCTTTTAGTACACCCGTCTCACAGTCATCTTATCACTTTGGCTGTAGCAATTAGTTGATTAACTTAAGCCTCAATCACACAGCCCTGGAGACCAGTGGGGGACCATCTGGGAAGCATATACAGTCACTGAAGGCCAGTGAAATCAGTTGTCAGTTGCCATGAAATAGATTGCTAAATCCCTATTGGTGCAGGTCTAGAGACTGGTCCATGACCCTCTAGCAACCACCCATCGCTAAGGAAAAGAGTGTTTTCTGTGACTGGTTTGCAAGCAATTTCTGGTTGCTGGCAGTTGCTAAAGTGAAACTGACTGAAAAAAAAGTATGCAGTGTGTGACTGTAAACCTTGCCTTGGCTTTGTTCACTAGCAGACTGCCACAGTCACCTGTATGCAAAAACTGAAATACGCTATATTGTTTGTAACGACTCTTGTGCAATGAGTGTGAGACATCACTCTTTAAGGCCAGCAGTATGGAGTGAAAATAGTCTCAAAAGATTTGCGCATGCGTAAACTACATTTTGTCCGTAACTTCAAGATTTCCATCCATAACTTCAAATTCGTTAAAGATTTCCATCCATAACTTCAAATTCGTTAAAGATTTCCATCCATAACTTCAAATTTGCACACATCAGAGTTTGAGAATCATTTCACGTCTCAAGATTCGTGCATGCACGAGGCGTTTAAGGCTGGTAGAATGCTGGGTCATCAGAGTGTTCTTCCACATTAGCTCCAACTAACAGATAAAGCTTCTGCTAAATGAAAAAATATGTATCCAACAAGCAGACACACAAAACGTAATCTAAAATGATCCATAAATGACTCATTCTAAGGTAGTAAACCGTTTGTGTTTAATGTATAATTGGCGCACAGGTTGTTTTGCTGCAAAAATCCAGACAGTAGCAAGGCTAGCAGAGAGGA
>VUQR01017707.1:0-31528 GCA_015108515.1 Hemichromis elongatus | reverse complement strand
AATAATTTTTTTTTTATTAAAAAAAAATTTAAAAAAAAAAAAAAAAAAAAAGGCTTATTAGAAATTCTTTTATGTCTTTATTTACAGAGAAATGATACATACACATAAAAATGGTTAGACTGAAATCGTGTCAGATGTCTGCTCTACAGACTGTGGATGATGGTTCGGTTCTTCAGGGACTGGACGTATTCTTTGGCCTGGTCAAAGCTCGTTGGCTTCTCAATTTTGGGGGGTGCGCCCTCCACCAGCTTGACGAAGTAGTGACAATAAACTTTGTCCATTATGCCAAACATCCCCCTGCCGTGGTAACGGATTCGTTTCAGGTACTTGCCTTTGCCGGAATACGACTCAGCTAGAACAGTGAAGAAAGCACAGGAACGGTGTGAAGTTGAAAGAGGACAAAAAGATTAAGAGCAAGAGAAAGATAAAGCATAAGTTTTAATTTGGAAGAGTGCACCACGATGAAAACAGGCCAAAATAACAAAGGCTGTGCCGGTGGAGTTCAGGCTTATCTGTAATAATGTTTGCAACTCCACATGAATTACTCTGCACAGCATCTCATCTTAAACAAGGCAACCAACTACCTGCTTTCCATTACTAAAGGTTATGTCCTAACTTTTAAAGGCATCTTCTTGCCTTTGGTGAGAGTGTGTGAGAATTGATTTGACATTTTCATGTAGTTTCAGAAAAAAACAACTTTTTTTCCTGCAGCTAAAAAAAAACAATCTTTGAAAAAAGTTGCAAAAAAAGTTTAAATATTTAAACACTATTGTATCCTTAAAGCATGCATATTTAGACAGATATTTTTTAAAAAGTAATGTTTTTATTCTTCACTACTTTATGCTAAAACACAAGAGCCCCATAGAGGTCAGCACACTGCATTTACACAGCATACCTTGAGGCTTTGCTCTGGTACTGAGGTGCAGTCGTTTACATGGTGAACCCCGTCCTTCAAACACTCACCTACATACAAGTTGGATTTGTATTCTACATTGTGATTCTTCACTGCCATTTCCTGAGCTTCAAGAAGGACCTGAAGCACACAGGCAAACATTTATTCATAACGTTCAAGCACATAAGCGAGGACATAAGAATGATGTGTTAACACAACTCTAACATCTGTAACGTAAGCAGTGAAACCAGGAACGCTTTAATTCTGCAAGAAATTTGATTAATCTTCACTCTGGGATTGTGCGTGCACACACAAACACACAGTGACAACCAGTTAAAAGAGGTGAACATCCAGCTACAAACCTCTTTCATGATTTTTGCTCCTTTCTTGTCATTAAACTCAAGCTGTGCAATGGCTTCATCGATGCTCATCCCTCTGATCTGTAAAAAAACAAAAACAGCTGGAGTATATAACCAAATTAAAGTTTCTGCACAGCTGTTAGGACAGCAGGGCACTGTACTGCTTTTTAAATCCAGCACTGAGCTTAAGCCCATAAATCAGGGTGAGTCTATGAGCAGATGTGCCACAAACACAGCAGAATGTGCACATACACCAGGGGTGTCCAACTCCAGGCCTCGAGGGCCGGTGTCCTGCAGGTTTTAGATACGTCCTTGATCCAACACAGCTGATATAAATGGCTAAATTATCTCCTCAACCTGTCTTGAAGTTCTCCAGAGGCCTGGTAATGAACTAATCATTTGACTCAGGTGTGTTGACTCAGCGCGACATCTAAAACCTGCAGGACATCGGCCCTCGAGGCCTGGACTTGGACACCCCTGACATACATGGTCTAGTTTTTTGAGATAGAAAAATATTTTAAAAAATCTGATCATCTAGGACTAATGTGAAGTAGAACATATTGAATATATGATGATCATGACACAAAATATTAAAAAATGATTTGTTTTTAACATTACAGTGTTTTAAATAAAGAAGCTAAAATAGTTTCTTGAGCATTTCTAATCAGATGACAACTTTTTAAAATAAAAAGCTAACTCTAAGTTCATTTCATTAGGTATGCCTGTTCACTACAGAGCAGTATGAAGCTATCGGACGATATGAAGTTTCTTACCATTTTAGCCAAGTACCACATTTTGTCTTTGCTATACTTAATCTGCCTCCTGCTGTGGTGGATCTCCTGTGGGAAGAAAAAAAAAACTTCTATCAGCTCCTGCTCAGGACATCCTTTCACTCTGCATCATACACTGGCAGAAAGACTCACTGCTGGTCTGCGAGGCTCATCTGGCAGCTGAGGCGGATACACTTTCAGGTTCCTCCTCTCCCAGGTTTTAGATTCCAGTGATGCGCTGGTGTGGAGACAAGAGAGCTGCTGGGAGCCACCACCTAGAATCTGTAACCTGGCAACATGGAGAAAATGTTTCTGAGGTTGGTTCAGTCCAGTGGTGTGAGGCAGATGTACACAACATCTGTCCAGCTAGTATTTTCTACTCATTTAAAGTCAAGTCATTATGGCAGCAAGCCAAGCAGGATAGCCCAGACATCGTTCTACCCAGGAAGAAAGATGAGGAGGAGGAGGAGGGAACACTTCACTTATCAGTTAGTCCCCCTGAAGGAACTGGAAAGTGATGCTTTGTAATAAAGAGTTTCTGGTGTTGCCAATATAGTTTCCACCATTGAGCCAGTAAGAGATGGATCCTGTCTTTGGTGCTTTGGGGTTTTCTTTTATTAAACTTATGTATGCTATTTACTTTTTTCCCCCCTTTCCTTCCCTTTGGGAACTGCACTCAACTTCACTTGGATCAAATTGCAGTCAGACAGTCAGAGGAGGCTTAGGGATGGATTTTTTTTTAAAAAATAGCCTGCAGTTCATTAGACTTCACAGTAATTTTTTTTAACCTGTCCCCCTCTAAGTGCATTATTCCGACATTCTTCAGAAAGACAATAATAGTCCCTGTTCCTAAGAAACCCCGGCCAAGCTGCTTAAATGACTTTTGCCACATAGCACTGAAATGTGCTGGGAAACTGATCATAACTTTCATCACTTCCTTCCTGGCTGCCACTCTGGACCCTCTAAAATATGCATAGATCTGATGTCAAAGAATGACAAATTTGACTTCCAGGATGAGATTAATCACCTGTTGACTGGTGTAAGGAGAACAAAAATTGGGGAATTTGTATATATAGTATGTATAGTGCTATTTCTTAAATTTGTAAATTCTGTTACTGTCCTGGAACAACTGTAACCCACCTAATTTCCTTAGGGATTATTAAAGTATTATGATTCTGAATTTGAACCTCCTTCATGGCTGTAAGACCAATGAGATGACAGTGGACACTAACATTAAACAGCAGAGAAGCTTCCACCCTCTAAGCATTAAAGGGGCCCAGGTGGATAACGTCAAATACCTTGATGTTTTCATCCTGCTAGACATCCCACTGGTGAAAAAAGCCCATCATTGCCTCTACCAACTCAGATGACTAAAGAACTTCTACCCAGGAAAAACTTTCACTCTTGTGCAACAGATAGCATAAATCCCTGGATAGGGAGCTGATCCAGCGGGACATATACATCAAATGATGCCGATCAGGAGCCAATAGGATCTCAGCCACCCTAAAAGACTGTCCTCCCAACTTCCATCAAGGAGATGCTACCAGAACAGAGAGAACGTGGAGGTGCTTTTACCCTGAAGCTGAACCATGTTGAATTTTTTTTTACCACTATGCAATAAAAAAAAATGCAGTAATTTATCTATGACTATCAAATATACAATAAACATCACACAAAATATAAATTATTAAGAAATATCAAACGAAAGTAATGGTTCTCTGGAGTTGTGTCACTGTTGTTACAGTGTAAGAATTTCCTAACGTTCTATAAAGAACTGCTCGAGGGGAAACCAGAGTCTCTTCATTCATCAGAATTCTTCTCTTTTGCTTCATAATTTCATATGAAGTTTTAGCTGAACTCAACGGTGTTGCTGTCTGTGTATCCGTGTTTGTTTTTCTGTCAAATCAAATTTGTCATATTCAACATGTTAATAATTTTAAATCCATCAAATTTTCAACAAATATTTTAACTGTTAAGCAAATTGTTGCACAAACATCATACAATCACTATTTCAACAAACCTGACTAAAAATATAATGAATCATAAAAGATCCTTATTTGTCGCATTATTATTATTATTATTATTAGTAGTAGTAGTAGTAGTAGTAGAAGTATTAGTAATGATTTAAAATGCAGGTGGTGCCAGTATGTGCCTATGATATGAACTTCACATTGTTCTTAAGTTACTGCATTAATGAGGTTTTCAGAAAACTTGACCTTGAGACCAAGGTCACTGACATTATAACTTTTCTGAGAATTTATACAGATACACTTATCGTATCAATTTTAGCATCCTACATCACTTTGTTCTCAACTTATTGTATTCACAAACTTGTGTGTCCACGGTGCCTTTACGGCTGAAAAGTAATAATACTACTGATAATAATAATAATAATAATAATACTGATGATAATAATAATAATAATAATAATAATAACAACAACAACAGTGTGATTACTATATGTGCTACATAGATTGAGGAAATACTATAGTTAATAAAATAAAATAAAAATACTAAAGGAGTAAGTTAACACCTGTGACAGAAAGTCAAGGACAAAACTGTCACACAAGCTAAGCCACAGAGCAAGGAGTGCTCAGATCTCCACACTGCAGAAACTGAAGAGACAGTTCACAACAGGACAAGACTCAACTGTACATGTGCACCAAAAGCCTAAAGGTCACTCTTTCTCAATGATGCCAGTGCTCACATTTTGAACTGAGAAGACATATGGTTTGAGAGGAGTGAAAGAGGCCATCTATGTCCGCTATGATCGCCCATTATTAAGCAGGTGGTAGCTTACGTCACCAACTATCTGCCACCTACAGTCCAGTCCTGGGATCCCCTCCCAGCCACTTCAACCCCCACTCACACCTTACCTCAGGTGATCTCAACATGTCATGACGGGTGGTCAGCGACCCTCAAGACTACCTCCAAATAGGAATTAAATAACTGTGACTCTGCATCACCATTTTTTCCCTTTAACTAAAGAAACCTCTTGGATAAGAGGTGAAACGTCTTAACAACCCTAAAGATTCCAGCAGCCTTCTTTTTCAAGACTTCGTTTTCTCCATAGACTAGCTATGATGAGTTTCTTGGTTACCTAAACCTGAAGAAATAGCGGTTGTAAAAATTAAGATAACCTTCTCCACCGTCTCCAAAAGATACCCGGAATTCCCACTCTAATGATGCAGGAGTAACATAAACAGCCGATTTGAGCTGGATTTGTCCTTCTGCAGAGAGCGTTAGCGGTACAGCTAACCTGCCACTAGTATTGATGCACTTACCGTGAGATTAACACCGAAGGTATACTCCTAATATAAGAGACAGCTGGAAACAAGAAAAGATCACTTTACTTAAACTGAAGACGGGGTTTATTGTGAATGCAACGAAACTGTCAATTATTGGGTAATATATCTGCATTTTTCTCACCACGTCCTGTCATTGCAGCCGCCATGTTGGATTTTTACGACATTTATGCGTTCGCTTTATGGCAGCGTCAACGTTAGTCTATTGTGTATTCACAACGCATGTAATTTCATTATTTTAATTATATATCGTCATTTATGAATCGTATTAAAAGGTACATAAATATATTTAGGTTTTGTTTATAATGATTAGCGGAAATTCTTGTTTTTCAAAACAACAGCCTCGGTTTTTGGATTGTCCCAGGTAGGTTTCCGTACTAGGCACCGGTAGGATTTACGACACCACGCTGTGCGTACGGTCATTAGTGTTGTAGCTACGACAGTGCAGGTAACATGTGAGAAGTTTGATGTAGGTTTCTAGGACTTTATTAAAGAAAAAAAGTCTATTTTTAAATTATCCAGGGCACCATGCGGGAACGTTCGCTTCCCGCCTCTCCCAACTGGTACTGTTCGCGCTGCAGTGATGTCAGCAGCAGCGGTTTGCTCGGCGTCGGGGCCAAAAACATCATATACTTGATAGATGTGTCTGCATCTTCGTGTAGAGTGGCAGGTGAGTGAGCAGTCATCGCTGGACACCACACATAGCACAGGCTTCATGTTTAGGTCCCTGCAGCCGGAAACAGCGCGTTAAACTCAGGTAGAATTTACCTTCCTGACCAAATCAGACATTAGATGATCTCAGGCTGTGATGGGCGGCAGTCACCAATGAAAGGATTTCACAACATTCGAAGGAAATAAAAATGATCAACCCACCAAAAACACCCCAAAACTCAAGTGAGAAAAAATGCAGCGTTAGGCTAATCCATTGTTTTAGTTTGTATGAGCCCATATGCTTGCTTTAATTTCTGACAATGTCAGGGCATGCTCCTAATTAGACGATGGATATCCTTTGGGATCTATTCCCACATCTGTACCAGGACATCACTAAGCTTCTCCTGGTGCGAGTCTGTGCAACTAGGTAGCTTCAAATTGAAGAAAACACAATGGCCCAGTTGTGTTTTATTGGATTTAGGTGTGGACCAGTCAGTGTTCCTTGATTCTCCACGAACTGCCTGTATACTCTTACCACACGAGGCCGGGCTTTGTAGTACCATTCCCAGCCTGGAGACATCTGTTAATGCCTCCAGGGATAGGCCTCCCGAGACCATCACCACCACACTGGTCATTCTGATTAATATTATAGGCAGCATAACGTTCTCCATAGCTTCTCCAGACCCTTTCGTATCTGTCACATGTGGTCAGGATGAACCCGTTTATTTCTTTATTGAATACCAATAAAGGTCCTTCATCAAACCACCTGTTTGATTTTCTACACATTAAAGTGATCCAATCTTTTAAGCTTCTCCCACTCACCACTGATTTAAGAAAGTGTCAGCACAACTAAATTCAGAAAAAGACAAACATAAAGGCATGTGTATTTAGATGAACTGTGTGGTTAGTTTGGCACCATCTTTAAATCCGGCACAAATCTGTGCTCTCTTTCTAGCAGTGATACTTGTAGCATGCTGGGGTGAGTCTAAAGGCAGCATGGGGGCATTAAGTTCAGAGTGTTAATAGCTGATTACGGTATTTTATATATTTAAAATGTAAAGTTTTTATCTTCTAAAACCTCATGATTTATTATTATAAATGAAGTTAGAAGCTGAAAGGGAAAAAAAGTATTTTTTTTCTCTAGTTTATCTTGTTTTCATAATTTTAGAAGCTAAAATCATGATTGAAATATAACTGATTAATCCTCCAGTCGTAGTGAAATCAGTGTCCCATTCTGTATGTTTTTTAGGTGAGCTCGTGGGCCATAAAGACTTGGTTTCCAGCTTTTCGTTTTGCCAGCATGCAGGGCAGAGTCACATCTGTGTCAGCTCCTCCAGCGATGGCAGTGTCCGTTTCTGGGACTCAGGCAGCAAGACTCTTATTAGGGAGCACACAGCTCATCAGGTGAGTGTCCCGTTCTGGTAGTCCACTGGTACAGAAACAGTTTCATGTCATGCTTGCGCCTCCTACAGGATGCTGTGTGCTCTGCACCATCAGCAGAGGGAACTTTGAAGCAGCTTGTACGTGCATTGTGCGGTCTCACGTTGTTTTTTCACATTTATATGAAAAGAGAACTGGTCCAATCTCCTTGATGAGACTGGACCTCTGACCAGGTCTGGAGAAAAAAAACGTTAAGCATCAGAGCTCGACAGGACGCACAGCAAAAACATCGTCTGCAGCAGCTCTGTGGTTCTCTCTCGAGGGCATTTTTAAAACAGTTGTCAAGGTTACTGAGGGCATTGCATATTTATTTTCCTTTATTTGCTTGAGCAGATGCCTTAAAGCAGTATTTTGTCTGTGGATTAATCTGAATGATAAACAGCATGTAACATTATGGTGGTTAAGTATCATTGGAAAGATGTTTAAACCCACGAAGGATGTTGACAAATCATGAAAGGCACAAAAAACATGGTATCTTGATTCATCATGCCAAAATGTAAAAAAAAAAGGGTTTTACATTTAGATAATAATATCTGGTGTTTAGTATTTGCTAGAAAGGTCTTTGGAAACGGCTCACTGCCCATCGGCACACACCTGATTACGAAGAACCTGTGACACGCACTCACTTGGGTCTCTTTTTGTGCACAGAGCCCCGTGTCGGCGCTGCACTGGTCCCCTGTGGATAAAAACCTGGTGGTGTCCGGGGATGAGAAAGGCGTGGTGGTTTGTCACTGGTACCACTCGGGAGACACGACCAGCTTCTTCCCTGAGCCCAGAACCATCTTCTGCCTCACCTGCTCTCCTCATACCTGGAACTATGTGGCTGTTGGGTAAGGACACCAAGAAAGACGACTACTCGAAAGATTAGTCTGCTGGATCGTGAACATTAAAGCACTCTTCATGAACGAGGGTAGTTTTTCTGTGTTTTAAAAATGTCATTGTTAAATTTTAGATTAAGATTATAAAGGGACTGAACCGGGTCTGTTACTAAGTGTTTCAAAGTCGTTTTTATCCATAAAAGAGAGGACTTGCTGTAAATCTTATTCATGTAGAATAACTGTTTGAGCTCAGGTTTGTTTGAGGACAAATCATGTCTGAAGGAACACCTTTAACCAGTCGAACAGCTAGATTTCTTTCTAATGCTTTCACAGAACTGTAGGTAACAGCCTTAAATCTCAATAAATGTGTTTTTGTGATCATTTGAAGTCTTGATTGTAAATGAAATTTAAATTTAGTGAACAGATGTCGGTAACTGACAATGCTGTCGTAGGTACAAAGATGGGATGATCGTGCTGATTGATGTGAGTAAGAAAGGCGAGGTGATTCACCGCCTCCGTGGACATGACGATGAGATCCACGCACTGGCGTGGTCACCTGTGGCCCGTGAAGATGCCCTGTACACCAGACCTGAAGACGGTGAAGGTAGCATTGTGTTTCTTTGTATTATTGTCGAGTCTTTAGCTTACAATATGAGCAACTTAATGCAACTGCTGTTGGGATTTGACGCTGTATAAATAAAACTGAATGAAGGCCGTCCTTCATTTATCTTCTTTTATTTTTCTTTTTTAAATATGTTCATTTTGCAGTAAGAAGCCAATTCAATGGCAGTATGTAATACTTTTTTTTCCTCTCATGTAATAGCAACCAATGGAGTGTCTGGAGGAGAGGGCTGCTATCTCGCATCTGGGAGCAAAGACCAGACTGTAAGACTCTGGAGTACAGCCAAGGGAAAAGGTGGATTTATGTTCATTTTTATGTTTTTTTTTTGTTTTTTAATTGATTCTGCAGAAATCAGTAATATTAGCCTCAAAGAAGAAAATGTTTGATACACCACAAGCATTAAATATTTCACTTAAACATGAGGGTTAGAGCTTAGGAAAAAAGCACAATATAAACAATTTCTAATCACCTCAAAAGCTCGTGTAAGATTTTCTTTCCCCTCCACACACGCAGCATAAAAAGCTTAAAACAGATTTTTTCACATTCAGCTTATTTATTTATTTTTATAACACCAGGACACTCTCTTACCTGGCGTAAGACGTAATCCTTTTAGCATCTACTCCTTTGCCTTGCAGGTGTCATGAGTCTGAAGCTGCCCTACCTGAAGAGGAGAGGCAGCGCAGTCGACCCCGGGGTGAAAGAGAGGCTCTGGCTCAGTGTTCATTGGCCGAAGGGACGGCCGTCGCAGCTCGTGTCCAGTTGCTTCAGGTACATGTGTGTGTGTTGTCAGAAGGTTTTTTGGTTGCTGATTTAGTAACACACTTTATCACTTTAACATTTAGATAACTTGCCTGCTTTAATATTTTTCCCTTCAGTTTGAAAATCACATTTTAGAGACTTTAAAAATGTGTTTTTTTCCCTCCATGTCATTACACTGACATTGTGTTTTAGCTGCAAGATGCAGAAACTGAAGATTGTTATTTTAGAGTTGTAACAAATGGGAGCAAAATCACTTGTAATTGCCTTTTAGACCTTTTTATTTGGCCTATAATTTTCAGGATATTGTCTGGAGGCGTGTTTGTCGAATGTCTCTTGGCTAAATGTCAGCAACAAATTGAGCAAAATAGAACATAAAACAAACCCATTAAAATGTAAAACGGTCGAGTGGTTTGTCAATGAGGAATTTAGTACTCGTGTTAGTTCCTTTTTCGGGCTTCTTCATTTGCTGTATCCAAGAGTTTGGCTGATATTTGGGTTGAAAGGTTTATTTTGGTGTCTCCCTAGTGGTGAGTTGGTCATGTGGGACTTAACCAAGTCAGGGAAGCAGAGGTGGACCCTGTTCGGCACATCCTCAGAGGGTCAGAACCACAGCAGGATCGTCTTCAACATGAGTTCGGTTCACCCGCAGGATGGCAGAGAGCTGCTCATCAGCACCTCCATGGACAGAGAGGTGAGTTGCCTTTGAAGTGGACATGAACTGGACAGCACATGGCCCGTGCTGGTATGGAATTCAGAACAGGCCAGACGGTGTGTTTTAACTGCGAAGCTCTTGTGAGGACAGCTGCTGCTGCCAGCCTGTATCCTTCTCTGTGGAAAGTAATTGAGCAGAAAAACCCAATTGGCAGTGGGTTCACACGACTCAGGAGACGTCCTTGTTGGCCAGAGGGAGAACGAAAGCCAAAGGCAACAACCGTCTGACACTGCTGTCTGATTAAGCTCCCAGCACTAGTTAAGATTCACTCGAAGCAGCATTTTCAACCACGGGTGCGCTGCTGTGATCCAGCATTTATCAGGCCTGTTTTTCAAAGCAGGAATTTTGCATCAAAGGGAATCAGGAGTTTGGACAAATGCAACTATTCTTTTTAGTATTAATCTGACTTTAAAGAGGAAAGGCGGTTCATTGCAACAGAAACACTCTTCCAGGTTAAATGCTGGGACCTGGCCACTCTGGAGTGCTGCTGGACTCTGCCCACCTTGGGCGGTTTCGTCTACGCCCTGACCTTCTCCCCTGTGGGTACCGGATGTCTGGCGCTCGGTGTCGGTGACAACATGATCCGGGTGTGGAACACGCTGACCACTCAGAACAAGTACGACGTCAGGTCCTTCTGGCAGGGCATCAAGTCCAAAGTCACAGCGGTAAGGAGTTTCTTTTTTCAGTTAACCATAAATCAGCTGTGCGCTGATTTATGGTTAACTATTAGTTACTATAAGGGACGCGATCAGTTTATACCCAGGAAGAATGAAAACGATTTACTTCACTTTAAAGTCTGTGTCTGTATGAGGAAGTTTTCTGAAAGACGTTAAAGAATGAGAACTCAGATCTCAGATCTTTCTCAGCTAAGAAAACAATTTGTCTGCTTTAAAAATGATCCAGCGCAGCTGCTGATGAGGCTTTGAGAGGACATTAAAGTCAGACTTATGTTATCAGCTTTAAGCAACCTTTAAATTTTATTTTGCTCTTGAAACGTCCATCATGTCTGAGGTTGATGATAGCGGCTGAATTATTACAGGCTTGTTGCTGTTCACTGACACAAAAGATGAAGTGCATTAAAAAAGTGTTTCATTTGTTGTAGCTGGCGTGGCACCCAACAAAAGAGGGATCTTTGTCTTTTGGAACAGATGATGGAAAAGTTGGTATCTATGACGTCTTCTCCAACAAGTAAGGTTCATTTCTCTAAGATTGGATGTCTGACCCCGCCCCCATGCTTATCATGTCTATTGCTTGTTTCATGCTGCCGCCTTGATTGACGATTGGTGACGGCACATACAGAAGCGTATATCAGCGTGTGTCAGTGGCATTCAAAGCACTTTGTTTGTTTATGATTAAGTGTATGTGTTAAACTTTAAAGATGCATGCTGTGTTTTTCCACAGAGGATCATTTATGTTCATTTGATCTTTGATCAGTGATCTTTATTAGATTCCCTTCTCAAAACATCATTATGTGTCTCACTTTCTTTTAATTGGCTGCCCCTCGTCGGCTTCCACAACCAGAACCGAGAACACCACCTCCTCTTTCTTTTCCAGAGGTTCCCAAAACAAGATGCAAGCCTTTCCTTTAAAAGCAAAACTAAATAAAACTGATACTGTGATCTACAGACTGTATTAGACTGTTGTTAATTGTTAATCGATTTTGAACTAATGAAAGTGCTTGCAGGCAGTATTTAGTAAATACTAGTACTTTGAAATACTCCTAAGAAGTAATTTCAGAAGTGTTTTGATTTTGGCACTAGTACAAATCTCTGTGCCACTTAAAAAGGGGCACGAGTGAGGGCTGCATCACAAGCACAACTTTACCAGTGTCTCAAATGACCATAAAATGAAACTCTATCAACCAAAGCCCCCAAAACATAAATTAACCACCCATTTAAAGCAGTTGTCTGCTGATCTGAAGGTCAGTCTGCCTACTGCGCCCTGCATGTCATAGTGTCTGTGGGCATAAAGCTGAACTCCAAAAGTTTCCTTTGATGCGTCTGTCTGAGAGCAGGTGCGAGAGTGTTATGTTAAGAGCTTAGGCTTATAAAAAAAGCACTTTTATAAATGAGTGTGAATGAGGCATGTTGTAGGAAAGCATTTTGTGTGCTCAAATTGGCTAAAAAAAAATAAAAATCACTGTATACGTATCAGCCTATTTGCTATAGAATGACTCATGTACTAATCTCATTATTTGATTCTTTGGTGTTTCTAGTTTTGATCCACCAGTGTTAGAAAAGCATTTGACAGAAAAAGGAAACGCAAACTGTTGTGATTTTAGTTGAAGTTTGACTTTGAAAAGTTCTCTGAAAGTCAGAAAGTTCATCCTATGCTTGTTTTGTGGTGCAAGTCTTGTGGTTTCTTCTTATTCTCCCTTGGGGCCTGTTTTCCTGCAGCTACACACATCACATGTCCCTAACCGAGCGCTTGTTCTGCTTCATCTCCTCCCAGGCCTCCTCAGATATCGAGCTCCTATCACAGAAAAACTGTGTACACATTGGCCTGGGGGCCCCCGGTCCCCCCAATGTCATTTGGTAAGTTCTTAATGAACTCCTAGCAACTGCTGTTGTTTGCTCTGAACGCTCTGACCCAGCAAAAAGCCTGGCAGTGGGACACCAAAAAAGCAGAGAGTCAGCGAAAAAGCCAACCATCTCTGCACGCCCTTTTGTAATCGACCCTGTAATTGAGTGAGCTGAGAAAACACTTTCTCCTCACCTTCTTCCTCTTGAGCCGCTCGTGGGGAAATCAAGACGTAGGAAGTTAATTTTACCAGCTGTCGGCAGATGACGTTTTGATTAGCGTATCAGTCACTCGGCTTCAAAGCCATAAACATAATTGTTTGAGTGCCAAAAATTCTGCTGATGGCTCCTAAACAAACAAAAGTAGCTGCTAATTAGTTTACCCGCAGCATTGGCACCAGTTCAGCTCCATTCATGGACTTGTGATTGGTTCAGATTGTCAGGATGACTTACAATCGGTGTGCAGAGTAAATCAGGACCAGCTGCTTCTCAGGGCTGTCACTCGCCATGCTTCTTTCTTCTTCGTCTTTACAATAAGGGTTCTACATAGCTGGTGTTCACAGATTAGTCTGTCTTATGTATATTACCTATATAATGCCTGTGTGTGTGTATTGAATGGGTAGTTATAGTAACTAAGTCTTTAATTCATTTGTATCTTTGGGAGTCCTGGTCCTTAAAATGTTTAAGTTTGGCTCCACTGTGTGATGATTTCAGCCATGAAGTCATTACAAATTTACAGCAAACTTCTGTGTTGCTCGAATTAATGGGTGTCCAATTAACTAATCATTTAAGTTCTAGTTAAATACTAAAAGTACTTACTGCAATGCAGTAAAAATGTATGCGAGTAATTGGCCTTAACTCAGTGTTAAATAGCTGTAAACATCAGGGAAACACTGAGTTATATCAAAAACACTGGAATCCCACAGTTTGGCCACAGTAGACCCTCTGCCATGAAGAAACTGAGTTTTGTGTTTTGTGTGGCATTCAGGGATAGCAGGAGGAAAGCCTTGCTACAGTCTGTACAGCTGTGCCGGCGAGGGCGTCATACTCCAGCACGATCCGTACAAGCTGAACGGAGAGGCGTCGGACATCGACAAGCTCATCAGAGATACCAACGACATCAAGGTGGGAGGGGTTTCGATGTGATTTTTTTCAGATTTGGAAAAAGTATTATGCACTGATCTTTTTTTATTTGGCTTGTAAAACAAGTGCAGTTAAAAAGTGTTAAATCTTGCCAAAAAGTCATTAACTTGTCAGCAGTGAGGTAAACTGAAGTCTTATGATTGCAATGCTGATGATTATTTAATTATGATCCTTTGAGTGACTGAGATGGTGCACAGCTACATTTTATAAAGTGAACACCTGCACAGCAAAGCAATTTCCTGTTTGGACAAGCACACAGCTCTAATAATGATTTTTTTATCTAACATGTAGATACTCACAATGCAGTTACGCACATGAAGGGGACATATTTCCAAGAGGGGGTGGAAAAAAATCGATACAGGATTATGTGGCGATATTGTATCCAGGGACACCAAATACCAATATTTTATTAAATAAATGAAAATACTTTGGAAATATTACGAACAAGAGGGTTCCTCTCATGCACCGCTGTCTTTAGATGACGCACTTAGCTCGACAGAGCTAACCGCAGGATCATAGCACATCCCTGGGTCTGACAGTGAAATCCTTCACTGACAAACGTGTGAAACAAAAACTAGCCTTTCTGCAAAAGCGCCTTTAATTTAATCTCTAGGTTTAAATCAAGACGACAGACAGAATTACTCTGTTTTTGTTTTATCATGATTCGAGAGAATGGTGGATAAGTGCTGCTGAGATGAAAATATAGTAAAGCAAATCTTCAGCAGTCTATTCCTAATCACTTTGATCGTCATCAGTTTCTGATGTCATTCCCAACAAACCTAACTTTGTATTGATATATGATCAGTTATCAAACAGGACTGTAGAAATAAAAGCCTCTGTTACAAGCTGTATTGCAGATAAAGGCACAAATAACGCAGCCTGACACCCTCCTCGCCATCATCTCACCTCTAGCGCCTAGCAAAGAGAGCTTTGTGTGCAGCTGGTAAGCTGGCCAGTGAAGCAGTCACATGTACAGAGATGTGTTTTTGCAGCTTTGTAGCCTAGAAGCAGGACTTTTGTCTGTGCAGAGATTTCATTAAGCCCTCAGTGAACCAGCAACATGTCAGGGAAAATAAAACCTGACACACCAAGAAAGCTGACAGTACAAGTTCACTCTTCAGGTCCTTCGTGCCTGCAACAGTTTGATTCATGTCTGCTGCTGAATGTAAATAAAGGAGATTTGAATAAGTTACAAAGGTAAAATTTGCTTTCCAACAGCACAAGCTGTCTCCACACACCGACCTCAGCTGGAAGCCAGATGGGAAAGTTGTTGCCATCGGCAACGAGGATGGGTGAGTGAACGGTCGGGCGTGACCCATCTTGTTACACACCATCAGCAGCCTGCGGGAGTCCTCTGAGGGACTAACTGTCTGCTGACAGTGTCTGGACTCGAGGCTACAGAATAATGAATTTTGTTCTGTTTGAACTGTTGCCCCCTCTTATCTAGGTCGCTTTCAGGGATTATGATTGGGTGCCACACTGACACATGTAAATGTCTACACTTCCTGAACCAGCCAAGTTCAGAGCAAACAGTATCTGATTTATTAGATGCAATAGAAAATGGCTTGCAGCTTGTTTGTTTCCCTTTGTGGATCGTCATACGTCTTTACACACAACTGGATTCATGAACCAACTCTGCACAAAGTCTCAAGGATGAGGTCATAAAATGTCTTTTCTGTAGGTGTTAGAATGTATGGATGGTGTGTTTAAGACTGTAGGAAAAATAAATTCTGGCCAATAAACTTACTCAAAGTTGTCTGTTTATTATGGACTTATTATGCACATCAGCAACTTTTCATGAGCTGTAATGTGACTAACAATGGCCAATGTTCAGCTGTAAAAATTGAAGATATCTTAGCTGAGTTCAGGTATCAAAACCCCTTAAATACCAAAATCTAAAGGTCATTTTAGGGTCATTAGGCTTGCAGCCTAATGCAAGATATTATGGACAATATATAATAATAATAAAAAAAATACCAGATCAAAGATACATTTTTAATTTTGAACAATGTTTACTTTTCATTTTTAATGACTGAACTCTTGCAAAATCACACACACTTAGCTGTTAAACCCACTGTACACAACCTGCCAGTAGATGAAAAGCACAGCTGGTAGCTGGTTGGTGAACAAAGTCAGATATTTCTCCCTTAATCTCGTATGTTGAATCCTGTTCTGCCTTCTTTGTTTGCTCGTCGTCTCGGGACTACAGTTGCTTTTCATTTCTGCTTGAAGTGTTTTTGTGCCCGTGTGACCAGCTGCTCTTTGCTGCAGGTGTATCGACGTGTATCAGGCTCCCAGTCTGAAGTTGCTGTGCAGCATCCAGCAGCACCACAAGATCATCAACACGTTACGGTGGCATCACGACCACAGCTCTGCACCCGAGCTGCACTGCCTCCTGGCCTCGGGCTCCAGCAACGCCATCGTCTATGTGCACGATCTCCGTTCTGTTATAGGTGGGCAGAGTCCTCTTTAATATGTAGAATATCCAATCAACTGTACTGGAATCTGCATTATGTCAATTTGGAAAAATCCCAGTCCAGATTGTAAATAAAGAGGTAAATGGGATAATCGCTCAGTTTGGGTTTACATCAGTGTTTTGTTTTTTTGTATAGAAAATCCTCCAGAAAGCCCCGTGGTGCTGACCGAGCCATATCGGAGGTTGTGTGGCCATACGGCTAAAATCACCGGCATGGCCTGGAGTCCGCACCACAACGCTCGGCTTGTCACTGTCTCATATGATGGCACAGCGCAGGTCAGTGCCATTGCATGGCTGTAAACCTGTAAAAGTTTTGTTCTAGATGCATAAGAATCAGATTCTATCTTAAAACTTTGGGTTTTCAGTTGATAGACGTGTTTTTATGTTATCGTAGCTCTCAGCGTGTCGACACATCTTTGGGTTTTATTGTTGAATATTCTTGTTCTTTAGGTGTGGGATGTTCTGGAGGAGGCAGCTGTCTCTAACTACAGAGGACATGTTGGTTATCTGCTGTGTGTGGACTGGTCCCCTGTGGATCCAGACGTGATCTGGACCGGAGGGAAGGACTTCACCTTGCAGGAGTGGAGCGTTTCCAAACAAGAGTTCACAAAGCCACCAAAAGGTAACGCCAGAAACGTAACCAGTACAAAGCGGCCTTTCGGTGTAAACAGCAGGCTGTGACTCGCATATGCTTTCAGGGAAAAAGATGATCGACCTGAAAGAGAAGATGAAGGCCAGTACGAAACAGAAGAAGAAGAACAAGAAGGCTGGGCCATTGGGGGACGAGGGAGCTACACAGCCAGAGGTTAACGGAGCGCCGATGACAGTCGGAGAGAGGGCGGTGACGGGACAGGGGGTGTCTGGTGAAGATGACGAAGAGGAGGCCAGCTCAACAAACAGCCCAGCACCTTCACCAGGTAGCAGTGTAGAAAATAGCAGCTGTCATTTGACGATTTTTATGCTACTTTTGTGTTGAAGCTCAAAATGTTTTTTGTCTTTCAGGCACGTTTGAGATGCAAAGAAAATCCTTGGCTGCTGTAAAGAGTAAAGACAAGCCAGGTATGCACAGATGTCTTTTTGAAACTGGTGTTTGGCACATTTCTGTATGTAACCATGTGTGTATCTGTCTTAAGACTTACCTGGGCTGAAGAAGAAAAAGCCTCGCTCCATGTTGCCTCTCAGTACATCCATGGACCATCGGCCCAAAGACGAACTACTGCAGGACTGCATCACTCTGGCTTCTGTCAGACACAACAGTAAGATCACTGTGCTGCTTATTGTTTTGTACAGTGATTACTTTACAGCAGTGTTACCATGTAAACGCCAAACTTTTAATAAAGTTTTATTTAAAAATGTAACTTTTTTTGTGCTTATATGAAACCAAAATGATGCTGATAAGTAAATGTCATCTGGACTGTTCAATGTATGTGTGTGTATTCCAGCACCTCCCGCAGGCTGTGTCCCAGGCCAGGGAGATAATATCCATCTGGGCCTGTTTGCTGACAGGCAGGCTCTGTACCGCATGTTTGATGTAGAAGGTACGCTTAGTGTCTGAGTCATCAAAGTTAAAGTGGTGAATATGTGTTCACCTCTCAGAACAAGCTTTAAATTGAGAGGAGTTCTTTTAGATGTTGTGTCGGTCGACTCATCCGGTCTGATGTTGATGTCGCCCTTCAGAGGAGGGCCACGTGGCGGCCGGTCACTTCGACTCGGTGGTGTACCTGCGGCTGTGGAGTGGGGACCTGGAGGGGGCTCTGCAGCTCGCCACGGAGAAAGGAGAGCTGAACGATCACCTGCTCTCCATCGCTCCTATGGGTGAATATTGACTTAATTAATCTGAGACTGAGCGTTTGCAGAGTGCGTGATACTGGCACAGGTGTAAGCAGAGAAAGAAAATGAATTGGTCCTCGGGGGTATCATCATAGTGACACTCACTCTGCTGTGTTTTTTTTATTTTAGACTCTGAGGAAAGGCAGATGTCGTCATTCACACCATTGTTAGTTTGCTTTATTGACTCTGGTAGTTGTTCCCTGGTCTCTTCTTCCCCCTGAAGGGAAGAAGTCACTCATATGAAGTCTGAGTTATACAGTAGCCACAACTGATGCTAATATTTATTTCAGTCTTATTTTTATTTTTTTTCCCCAAGAAACTAATAAATGTATTCACTTCAAGTCTGTTTTATTTATATAGCGCCAGTTCACAACAATAGTCACCTCCATGTTATATAATGTAATACAATAATACACAGCAAACCCCTTACATCAGATAACCCTCTATGAGCAAGTACTTGGTGACAGTAGGAAGGAAAAACTCCCTTTTAACAGGAAGAAACCTCCAGCAGACCTTGGCTCAGGGAGGGACGGCCATCTGCTGCAATCAGTACAGGGTGAAGGGAAGAAGACAGGACAACGACACGCTGTGGAAGAGAGCCAGAGATTAATAATAACTAAAGATTAAAAGCAGAGCCGTGTATAAACACACATTGAGTGGAAAGGGTGAGTGCAGAATAAACAGTTCATTATGGGAAGCCCCCATCAGTCTACACTTATTGCAGTGTAACTAAAGGAGGATTCTGGGTCACCTGATCCCAACCTAACTATAAAATGCGCTATAAACTAACTAAACCTAACTATATACCTTATCAAAAAGGAATGTATTAAGCCTAATTAAAAGTAGAGATGGTGCCTGTCTCCTAATTCCAAGCCTGAAGCTGATTCCACAGAAGAGAGGTCTGAAAGCTGAAGCCTCTGCTTCCCATTCTGCTTTTAAATACTCATAGATCCACAAGCCTGCAGTCTAAGAGCGAAGTCCTTTGATAGGATAGTATGGTACTATTAACTCTTTCATATATGACACAACCAGATTATAAGATTTTGTATGTGAGGAGAAGCATTTTAAATTTAATTGGGAAGAGGAAGAGAAGCCAGCATGAAGGGAAAATATGCTTTCTCTTTGTAGTCCCTGTTAATACACACTGCAGTGTTCTGGATTAACTGAAGGGTTCATTTTTGAACATTTTGCCGGTGCAAAATTTATGTGAGCCAAGGAATAAATATCAGCTGCTGACAGGGTAAATGTCATCCTATGCCCAAATCAAAAAATGGGGTCGATATTTGCGAAAAATATAAACAGCTCTGTTTCTTTACTCAGCTCTCGAGTCACTTTCCTCTGGTCTTTGCTCTTGGTTTAATGGAAAGTGTTTTATTTGCTCCTCCAGCTGGATTCGTGGTGTGGAGCCGGACAGTGGAGGCTTTCGTCAAACAGCTGTGTCTGCAGGAGCAGTATCTGAAGGCGGCGTCCCACCTGCTGTCCATCAACAAACTCTATGAGGCAGTCGACCTGCTGCGCTCTCACAAGCTCTACAGGTTTGCTTTTATTTACTTTTGCTTTGTTTTGTTCCTATAAATAAAAAGTTTTCAGGCTGTATCACGGTGATGTTTTGTTCATCTGTTACTATCAGGGAGGCCATAGCGCTGGTTAAAGCCCGGCTGCCAGCAGAAGAACCTCTCCTGAAAGAGCTGTACACTTGTTGGGCTGCAGTGCTGGAGAAAGATGGACATTTTTCTGCAGCGGCTAAGTGGTGAGAAGTGAAAAGTTGAAAGTTGCTCTTAATGATGATTTAAATTGTTTTGCAAACACTGTTAAAATGGTCCTCTCTCATTCGTTTGACATCATCTGGCAGCTACCTTGCTGCCGATGCCAGCTTTGACGCAGCCAAGGTCATCGCCAGGAAGAATGACGTCGTGTCACTAAGGACCGCAGCCAGCCTAGCGAGAATCTCAGGAGAGGCCGCTCTGGCTCGGTCTCTGTCGCTGAGATGTGCCAAAGACCTGGCAGTCGCTCGAGACTGGGTCGGAGCACAGGAGGTCCTGAGTTCGCAAGACAGCCTCCTGGTTAGTAGTCCGAGTGTGAATTCGGGTTTAGAAGACGGACTGAATATCTGTGAAGTCGTTACTGAAATAAAACCTGTTCCAACCCTCTGCAGGTCCACAGACTGCATTTCTGTGTGGCTGAGCTGCTCTCTGAGATGCTGGAAGACTCTGAAGATAGCCCTGCAGCATCCTGTGCCTCCAGTCACCCATTGGTGTCACCGGGTGAGCGTCACATTAGCATCATGGACCGAGTGAGAGATGTGTGGGAGGAGCAGTTCGCTGTTTCACATCAGAGCATCGGAGCTCTTCTGCAGGAGCTCAAGTCTGCAGAGAGCCCAACACCCACTGCTAACAGTCCCCTCAGACAGGTACAGACACAAACTGGGTACATAATGGATGATACAGCTGGAAACAAATGTATTATGTATAGAAGAACTGAAGCACGCACAACAGAAGAAAGATCTAAAAAAAACAGCTTGAATATGACGTAGAAGCATATTTGAAGCAGAGAACTGAAAGAAACCTTAAGGCAGTCTTTTAATGAATTTAGACTGAAATCTTGTCCATGTGTCTCTCCATCTGCAGGTCCTGTTGTATTCGTCCCTCCACCTGACCTGTGCTGTGCTCAGCTGGTTACTGGCTGATGATGATCAGCTGGTGAAGGAGCTGTGGCACGTGGTGGCTTGGCTGAGAGAAGCCGGACACTTCTGTGCCTCTGCAGAGCTCTGCAGGCTGCTGTTCCCAGATGGTACGTCCTATTAACAGAACAGTCAAATCATCTGTCCATCAGGGCAAATCATATCAGTCCTAAATGTGGCTGCTCTACTGAGACAGAATGAGGGCAAAAGACATTTTAGACAGAAGACAAGCATTTCATTAGTTCCGTTGCTGTCGTTTTAGCGACACCTTGTGGCGATAAGCTTAGATTCAACTCTCTCACAGGAGTAGAATGTATTTGTGGCGGGAATAGAGGTCGGAGTGGCATGCATGTATAAATGCGAACAGGATGACCACACTGTGCTCAGCGGCCTTTCTGGACATGTAGCAGTGGCAGCCTTTTTTGGAGGGGGGCTTTATTAGATAGATGCAGTGAAAACTGACACGAAAGCAGAGGGAAAGAGAAACGGGGAGACATGCAGCAGAAGGCCACGGGTTGCTCTCAGCCATGCGGCATATGGTTGCCTTATCCAACTGAGCTAAACCTGCTCCCAGTGGATCCTTTTGCTTTTCTCTCTAGCTGCTACAGATACTGGTTAAAGTGATCATGTAGAAAGTAGTAGATTTACAGAGCAGAACTAAAACTACATTTATTAGTTGGAGTCCAAACAAGAGGCCAGCCATCCTGTAGGGAAACACAAAATGGGAAGGGTTCAAAGAGAATGACTCTGGGTCAAAATTAAAGCTGGAGAGAAACAGTTTTATATATATAGCAAACAAATATAACAGTCACCTAAAGGCACTTTAATATTGGAATGTAAAGACCCTAAAAGGATACAGAGAAAAGCCCAACAGTTAGTTGAGCCCCCGGAAGCAGTGTGTATGTTTTTCTGCTTTTATTAAATGAATAAAAGTAAACTGTCAGTAATGGGAATAAACAGGTTAATCTGCATTAATAATACAGGATACATGTTCTGAGAATTCCTTTTCTCTTTGTTGATCAGGCGATGTCAGTGTTTGTTCTCGGAAACATCCCAAAGTGCTTCATCACACAGAAGAAGCAGCCAAAGCTGCTGCCAGCAGTCTGCAGGCTTTTGCCCATTACCACCGCCTGTACGAATGCTGGTGGAGCGCCTCAGGAGGCAGCCAGGAGATCCAGAATGGGCTCTCCCCGTCGGCTGTTGAATCGTCTCCTGAAGACGAGGTGTCAAACGGAGGACTGTCGGAGTCGGCAGAGAGCCGCCGTCCTGTGAGCGGGAGGTTTCATGAACTGGACATAGATCCGTCACTCCTTCTGTGTGAGCCTCACGCTGCCTGCCAGGCCACCCAGAGAGCTGTGAGAGAGACCCAGCAGCAGCTCACCACAATGGTGCAGCAGCACAGCCAGACACAGGGAGGGCAGCTCGACTCTGGGGAGAAACGGGATGACAGCCCTGCAGTGATTTCCACCAGCAGGGGATCGTCCGACAGTCGGGGCTCTCCTGAGGCTGAGCAGGGGTGACAGCTTTTTTCCAGCTTCTTATGTTTTTAATGCTTATATGTGATTATCAGAGCCATGAATATAGCACTATAGCCATGATTTTAAAAGTTTTTTCTGCACATCACTTTTTCTTTGAAATCTGGCAGTACTATGTCTGTAAAACTAACCTCATTCCCACCAGCCTCAGGCCATTGGTGGTCTATGATTAACTTTGATTAATTGATGAATCATGCAGCTGTTTTTTCTCCCCAGTACTGAGGACCAGGAGACTCTGCTGTCCTTGTCCTCCAAGATGTCCAAGTATCAGAAAGAGCTGGCTGAGCTGCCCAACACACTCAAGGTACAGCCAGAGCTTAGGAGGGAGTCGCCTCCAAAAGTATCCTGAACTGAAACATAAAGGAGAATTCAGCAACAGTAGAGGCAGTCATGAAGTAAACCTTTCAGAGAAGATGTTAATGGTGATTCTGTGTATGCAGTGTTTGTCATTTCAACATGACAGTCAAGTGGTAAGATTTGCTTATTGAGTACTTTGGTGTTCGCTCTATGATCTGCCACCTACAGGCAGAGATCACAGAGGAAGAGAGGAGCACTTTCATGTGTTAGGTTTGACCTGGTTCTCTGCTCACAGCTCTACCCTCGGGGTACCTGCTGGCTATCCCATCATGCTCCTTGTAAAGCATTTCTGATTAGCACAACCAGACAGTTTGACATCTTAACAGCAAGAAGTGCTTAGTATGAAGAGTTTAAGTTGCACTGATAGTCCACCATGTTGGAGATTTCTCTTCATGTCACAGGAACGCTTTGTGACATAAGGAGCTCTTTAGTCTATATATATTTTATTATATTCTCGATTTGCTATATTTTTAAGGTGAAACACTGAGGTGGACGTCCATCCCAGAATCACCATGGTTACAGATTGAATGTTTTTTATCTTTCAGGTGTACCCTCACCCAGATGTTGTGGAATGCTGTCTGGTTCTTCTGCATCTCAGTAAATCTTCAATGTCTTTCTCAGACTCGCTCCTACAAGAAGCTAAAGATCTGCTCAGTAAATATGGAACAAGTCCGTCTGTCTTGAAAGCCTCGCAGCGATTCCTCATCTGATTCATTTGTCACCAGTTTGCGGACCCGCCTGCTGGTCTGACTTCATGTCTCTGCTGCTACACTGACTGTTTACCTGCAAATACACGAAACGTGAGCAGATGTGTTCAGTCAAGCATGTGATTCCAAGCTGCAGACTTTACACACTCATTCAGATGTTTCTTTGAGTCATTTTCAGATACACAAAGCAGCACTTCTGCACAGTTCTTTTTTTTTGTATAATAAAAACAAACTTAAAGTCCTGAGTCAGCTTGATTCCACATCTAAGTGCCCGATTCACTTATTCTGGAGCTAGACGAGGTGAAGGGTCTTAAAAGGCAGACGAAATCGAGGACAAATTATTTGTATAATAGTTACAGTCACAGACTGATGGATCTACTGCACATGAGCTGGATGGAGTAATATCTATTATCATTGAAAGCATCCAGTGCAGCTGGACTGAACGAGAGCCCTGAATTTAAACCCAATGGAGAATTCACCAAAAACAGACATGATGGCAGAAGTGACAACGTGGGGGGAAAACTCTTTAAAGCCTTATTTTGGGGTAAAATGACCAAACACTCATTCTACACATTTAGTCCCACTGAATTTAAAAGCCTGGTAATTGACAGAACAAAATGACAAAATCAGGAGGGGGGTCCTTCCTACCCAGCGTCCCCTGGAAAAACTCAAAATACTAATGGTCATCTTATCAAACCTTTTATATCCACTGGCACATCAAATTTCTCTTTCAGTGAACATCTTCAAAATTAAATATTAAAAAAAAGACAGGCCGCCTGGACATATTTTGTAATTTTGCCTGTAAAATTAAAGCTCCCCTTTCAGGATTCATTAGAATTTAAAGGTGTGATAGAGTTGCTGTCATTTAAAGAGCTTGTAAAATGTTCCTGCCACTTGGTCCATTGTAAATAAACGATATATATAAAATATTGTGCACACTGTATCTCGACATCTACTTAATAAAGAAAGTAGCAAATGCTTTATGCTTGCATTGAAAATACAAAACAATTTAATGTACAACTGTTTAAAACAATGAAGAATGTAAAAAAAAAAAAAAAGTGACCACAACACCTGCACAAGTGACTGTGGACAGTTTGATTTGAGGGGTGAATGTACAGAACGACAGCAGTTTGGCGAGTGAAGCATGCGAGTACCCAAGCACAGTTATACACTCCGACTCCCACTGTTAAAAGTTTCTCAAAGTGGAAAAGAGCTAAAACATTTATTTGCATCAAAATTATACATTTTAATTTACAGGCCCTTCCAGCATTAACTTAAAAAAAAAAAAAAAGGAGGAAAGAAAAAAAATCCCTGCAACAAGAGCAGAGTCCGGCTGATGAAAATGAACCCGACCTTTCGTGCAAATGTTTGGTCTAAAAATCACAGTATGATCGAGCAGCTGGTCCCATGCTGTAAAGAAAGGTGTCACTGACGCCGTGAGAGACGAAAACAAAAAAGCTTTTTAAAAAAGTCTTATGAATATATGGCCATATACTCATAGAAAATGACTAAAAAGAAAGCGTTGAAGGAGCCAGTGTCACTGAGTCACTCGGGCGGGGACGCTCAAACTAAAGCATTTAGTAAAGTCTTGTCGAGGGACGTCTGAGGGCGTGTGGTGGGGTCTGCTGGTTGGGTTTTAAAACAAGTGCATGTTCCACTTGGAGGGTCGAGCGCTCGGTCAGTGCTTGTTGTTGGTCTCCTCCTGGCCCGAGCTGGAGATGGCGTTCTGGGGTTGGCTGGAGCCCGAGCCCAGGCCGTACAATCTCCCACAATACTTTGCGTCGTCAATGTTGTCTTCAAAGAAAAGCTGCACACAAAATATAAAGATTCACTGACACAACTCAAACACTGCACAACATGAGCGCAGCAGCTCAGTTTATGTCACGTCAAAGTTGTGCAAACAGGAATGACGTTGGATTAAAACTTTATAAATTTAAACTAATAGTAACAAATATATTTATTATTAAAGAAATACACAAACAAAATATTTTAATGTTTCTAGCACAAAGCTTTCAGAGGGAAAGTGAATGTTTACAGGTCAGCCTGTTATGTTGTTGCTTTTCTCTTGTCGTATACAGCGATCCCTCATTTATCGGGAGTTACGTTGTAAAAATAACCCGTGATCTGTGAAGTAGCCAACTTTATTTTTTACAATTATTATAGAGGTTTTAAGGCTGTAAAACCCCTCACTTTATACACCTTTCTCAGACAGGCAACAACAAAGAGACATTTCAGAAACAATCCTCTGGCTGTGAGCAGAGATTGAGAGAGATTTGCAAACACAGTAAATAAGTCCAATTTGAGTGTAGCAAATAACATGTAAATATTTAAAGTGGTAAATGACGCCAAACTACTTTACTATTTGATATTTTAACTCAGGGTAGGACTTCAAAGTAACTCAAAGTCTGGATAAAAAGCAAACATGAGCATTTAATGATGCAGATGTTGCAGTGAGTGTTAACAGACATCAAACAGGTATCAGTGAGAGCGTACCTCCTTCATCCTGAAGAACGCCATGCCTGTGAGCAGCGAGTCGGATCCAGCCTGATGTTGCCGTCCAATCCTCTTCAGCTCCAATTGATCTGCCACTTCCTGTAACCCTCCCTGCAGACACACCGCGGTCAGAAGTCTGTCAAAACTCAGCTTAATCTGATCTGGCAGAAGTCTTCTATTTAAAAGCGAAGCCATTAACAGCTTCAAGTCTAGCTGAAGCACCAAATCAGATGCAGTGACTCTATATCCAGGCTGTACCTTCAGGTTCTTGCAGCTTTTCATCAAGTATTTGACGTCATAGATCGCTGGGAAAAACAAGTTGAGGATCTGAAAGAAGTCGTGCTCCTCCTCTGGAAGTCGTGCATCCGTCAGGAGCTTCACCAGGTAGCCAAAGTCATACCCACTGAGGAACAAAGGACAAGAGGACAGCTCAGGACAGCTGTGATACACCAACAGTTCTGTTTGCTTTAACACTACACATGCTGATCTTCATTCCTGGTTTTATAAAAGTCTGCAGGAGAACAACATTGTACGATATATTGCTAAAAATTTTTTTTTTTTTTTTTTTATCGTATACTACTAGAAGGTGGTTAAGAGCTGCTTTCTGAACTCATGCTAGCAGTGCAAACACATTACTGACCTGTGGAAGGAGAGCCACTTGACGTTTTCACACAGCACCAGACCAGATGTCATGAGGAGCTCAGCAAAGTAGAGCGTGTCGATCCCCTCTTCTTCATGTTTTTTAAATTGGAGGCCAGAGTTCTGAAGCAGGTCTATGGAGTCTTGCGAATACATGTCTTCTCTGTAAGGAGAACAGGAGAAAAACGCATTTAGACAGTTTAAAAAAAAAAAAAAACGGCTTTGAAAAGTGCATTCCTAATGGCCAGCAGGGAGCGAATCATGGGATCTATGGGAAAACAACCCTTTGGCTCCTTGATCTCATCAGGAAGTCACAGCGCAAAGTGCCAGTTACTATTTCAAAACTTACTAAATAGGACATGATGACCACTTTGTATTATCAAAGAGGGCAGTGAAGCAGGGTATATCTGTAACTGTCAGCCTGCAGTTTGACCCTTAACTACGACTTCCTTAACCAGAAGGCGCTGTAAAAGCCAGCATTGCCATCTTTGACCTACAGTATGAGTGCAACTCATGTACTGATTTCAAATTGGCTCTAAAGAAATGTAGAGTTACGGTTGAGAACAAATTATATAATACATCAAGTGATTAAGCCGGCCTTTCTTCTCTACCTTCGGTCAAAGTGAGTACACTAAACTTTCAGATGGCTGCAACACAATGAAAACAACGAGGACTTAAAGAGAGTCCACTCACGTGAGGTTAAACTTGAAGTTAAACTGCCATGTTGTCGTGCCAGGGGGATAATCCCCTTCTTCATTCATGAACGTGAGCCCAAGCTGGATGATCTTCAGGAGGTCGACGTTGCACCTCAGCAGCTGGTACTGGTAATCCACTGTGCTCCGAAACTCTCCGATTGGTCTGACAACCACTCCAGGAAACTCTGTGTCCTGGTGAACAATACCAATAAAGATGCAATGTTAGTGTTTGTTTAAAGTTTTTTTTCACACTCAGAAATCTTGAATTACTCACTAAAATAAGAGTCTAAGAGCAGTGAAAGCTAAGGAAATGAGTAGTCATGAGTCCATTGAAGACATTTAAGTGAATTTTGCAATTTGTAAAACCACAACTATTAAACGAGAAAACACTACATCACAAAATTCAACTGAAATTCAATCGTGTAAAAAGATCAGACGAAAACAATGGCCATCACTCTTACACCTTCAGAGACTCACCATTGCAATGTAATTGTAGCTTTGAATAATCTGCCGGATCTTCCTCATTTCATCCTCAACATTGCTCGCCCAGACCTCACAGATTATCTGACTGGAATCTGTAAGTGCGGCTGGCATGTTGGCAGGTCAGGTGAAAAAAGCCCAACAAAAGCGCTCGTTACCGAGGCAGCGGGCGGCAATACACCGAAAAGGAGAAAAAAAAAGAAAAAAGGAAAAAAAAATACAACTCTGGGGGAAGATGAAAAGGAAACAGGTATCAGAAGAGAAGGCAAATTAAGGCTTGTAACAGGAGAAAAGAACACACACACTGGAATACTTTTCATTTTCACATGAATACGGAGGCTAGTAGGCAAGACACTTAATTATCTGTATTCTGGTGAATTTTCATTCACCGATTTCTACATCAGTTCATGATCGTAAGGTTACCAGACACTGAGACACCTGATGTCAGTATCATAAAGCAGGGTTTGGGCTTATTACCTTAACTTCAGGGTTAACTCTTTTCAGCGTTATGAAGTTAGTCCAGTGCTAAACAACCCAGTTTAGCACTGGACTAATGCAGACCTAATCTATTCCACAGGGTATGTTTTAGATATGAAAATCCACAACTACTGACAGTTCAACTTATTCTGTTCTCTTAAAAACCTAAAAATATATTTGTACTTCTAGACATTTACAAGTTTACACATAGGTTAAAGTCTACGTCTGAACTCTGTTTTCATAATTAGCATTTACTCTGAGACCTCTAAAAACCAAAAGTAAAACAACGAAACTGTTGTGACCTACATTGGAAAAATAGCTGTTCTTGCTTATTCGTGAGTATAATTGGTTATAATGTCTCCAACAGCTTTTTCATTTTTCATGTAAACATGACAGAGAAACCCCGGATAAACGTATTGGTTTGATAACTACCTCTGAACATATAGAATGATTGCTGATATTAGATAAATTAATGCAGATAACAAAAACAAAATCGGTACAAGGGTTGTGCTACATCATATCATATAGTTTAATGCCAGTATAAATTTTTGTGTGACAAAACCATTGTGACATCAAGCATATGATGATCCCATGCGTTTAGTGCGCAGACAAGCTCGAGCATGTCTGAAAGCCAGAGCCTTGTGTCACACTCTGATGATAATTTAGAAAAACGGGAGCTATTTCAATAACTTCAATAGCCAAAAAACTAATTACTTCATTAAGCATAACTTGAGCTTTCCAGAGCAACAATCCATATGAGACAGCAAACACTGGATGGAAATTAGTGATCCGGTTACACAGTGAAAGAGGAGCACTTAAAGCAACTGGACAATATTCCTATAATTACAATATTCTAGGTTAGGGGTGGGAGATATAAACGGTATATGGTAGAAAGGTTATAAATTTGGCCAACGGTAGAGATTTTGACTATACCGCTCTACTGCGATAGCGCATGTTGATGGCGTCGTCAAGCTGCACCTGTTTTGGTTAAAAGCATCCCATCATCTCCAAATTATGCCGGGCAACAGCAAAGAGACAAAGCACGTTTTTAAATATGGGGAAAGCCAAAAACTGCGCTTCCTCCACTTCCGTACCATTAATTCATTAATGTTGAATTCTCTCACAGCTGCTCTATTCCCATGTTGTTGCAGTATATTAATAACTAACTTCGTGTTGTGGATGGATTATCTCAGTTGTTCTCCTGACTGAAATTTGGTCCTTTTACAGCATCATTTCATGCGATTGCGTGTATTCCTAACCATCAGGAACCCTTCTGTTATTTTTTATCATGTGAAAAAAAGTTTCCGTTTATCCTCCAGCTTCACTGTGGTTATATTATGCTAACGTAGCTGTGTCGCTGGCGCTCACGTACCACATCATTATATACAAGCTATTCCAACTTCAGTAACCCTACAAACGTCACTGCTGTTTAGTTTTCTGTCCTCATTTATGTTGGAAGTGATAGCAGAGCTGTACGTTTTATTCAGAAAATGGTATATCATGTTTAGGAGGAAACTAGCTAACTTCCAAATCTGTTAAATTTAATCAATTCTGTTTTCTGGGATGCCTGAATGTTAAACGTAATTGTTACACCTGGTAAAGCAGCAACCTGACCATTTAGACAGTTTTTAACTCTCAGTGATGCCTCAGTGTTCGTTGACTTTGGGACCTGAAGTTGACGGAGTTTTGTGACACTTTTGTCTTGAAGGACTTGAATCTGTCACCATGACATCGTGATGAACTAACATTGGCTATTGTTTACGATACTAGACTAGCTAACCCAAATGCTAAAAAGGGGAACGGATATGAAAAAATGGTGAGGGTCCTTTTCAGGGGAAACATTATAGATAAAATTTCGGGAGCTTTTAATAACTGTGCAGTTTAATTGTTTTCTTTTTTTTTAAATTAAACTGGCGACGCTGCAACAAGAAATTGAAGCTAGCACGGCGTTTAGCACGAATGGCTAACGTTAACAAGCTAAGCCTCGAGTTGTCAGGAAAGCTAACATCACGAAAACAGAGATTATATAAAAGCAGCTCTGCTTCTCCACATCTCATAATCTCACTATAGTTGCGCACATTTCAAATACAGCACAGCGCTGCTGTGGAAGAATAAATAAAATAATTTACCTGAGAATTTCTTCAACGTACCCTTCCAAGCTAGGTGATAGCGCCCCTACCTTCTTCTTCGCTTTCTTTCTGCTGTTGCCGCTCCTTCCTCTTTGCGTTTATTAGGTGAGAACCTTCAAATGGGCACAGCGCCACCCATTGAAGCGGAGAATATAAAGACATGAAACGACATGCTGGGATACATTTGTTTACATTTTTAGATAGTTTGATCTGTATTTGTTTAGTTATTTTTTGCTTTCAAATATATTTTTACTTTGAACTTCCAATATTTACTTGAGTCTAGATGGTTCCACTTCAGGGATACTTTTTGTTGGGCTTTAACTTTGATATTCATATTTAGGGCCCGAGCACTGAGAGTGCGAAGGCCCTATTGTATCTGCTCCGTTTCTTCTTCTTCTTCTTCTTCTTCTTCTCATTATTATTATTATTCAGGCAAAACAAGTGCCTTTTTGAGGGCTTTAACATGCTCAAAAACTCATGAAATTTTGCACACATGTCAGGTCCGGTGAAAAATTTTGTATTTTAATGGTTTCACAGATGGGCGGTGCAAAATGGCTCAGGAGCGCCACCTATGCCTCCTTAAATGAAGTCCTACGGCCACATAGTTTGAGCTAGATGTATGAAATCTGGCACACATGTGTATCATGCCACATGGAACAGGAACAAAAAAGTCAGCGGGCGCATCGATGTAAACCCAACAGGAAGTCTGCCATTTTGAAGTGAAGGTGGCATATTGGCCCTGATTTTGCCATTTCCACGCCTTGTACTTTTACGAACTCCTCCTATGGATTTGATCGGATCAGCTTCATACTTGGTCAGTCTCAACTACACACCTGGGCGATGTTAAATTGCGGAGCTTTTGAGTTTTCGGGGTACGGTGTGGGCGTGGCGGGACGGCGAACTTTGATGATTCGCCATGAAAATCTTATTGCCTCTCGTTCCCACATACATTATCCAATCTTGTTCAAATTGGACACATATCATAAGGCTCCGCCCCTGAACATATTTCAACTGCTATATTTGACACAAGTTACAGCGCC
>VUQR01017706.1:1824-18702 GCA_015108515.1 Hemichromis elongatus | reverse complement strand
AGCAGTAAACAGTTAGCAAGTGAAGTGCAGCCATCCAGTTATTTTTTCCTGTTGCTTGGCCTTATTTTCAAAATAGAAGATTACATATCTAAACTGAAAGAATTTTCTAAACTGGACTTTCAATTGAAGCAGGACTTCATTTATAAGTAAAGGTATGACGATAACGTTTTTTTTAAGTTATTTTTTTCTATGCTAGTTTGTATATGTAAAGAATGCTGATATGAAATTTTAAACAAAACATGTTAACTGTTGCCAATGAAATGGTGAATAAGCTACTCTGTAGGGTTCATATGTTTGTAAATCTGACTGTGATGATGTCAGTGCCTCACCAGCCATGAACCTCACCGCACGTCACTGATGTGAATCCACTTTCAAGTTAGTTCCTGTAGGTAGATTTGATCTGTAGCAGATGAGTCATCCATCCTCACAAGTACATTTCCAAAACAAACACAGTTACAATAGACACGTAAGACACAATAAAATGAAGAGATGAATAAATGATGATAAAGAATTTAGACTACATCATGCAGTATGATTTGTTCATCTGAGTTTTGGCTGATGGAACGATGCAGTTTTTTTTTATTGTTGTTGTGCACTTTGTGACTTTAAGTCTTTCAGAAACTCACTCTGCAACGGCTGAAAACTGTCCAGTAAAATCGAACCAGCCAACCTCTGTAACTGTGTGATATACAGAGATGCTGGGTTCATCTGTAGCTCACTGCTGAGTGAGTTGCTGTTGTTCACAGGTAAGTATTAAACCATGACACCAAGTAAAAGGACAATAAAATAGGAATCTTTGAGGTTATGTCAGTCTGAAATTTAATACGTTTCTTCAAACATCAGACACTGGTGGATTTCTTTTTCTTACAGAACATACACAGTTTGGGTCAAAGTTCAAGTTTGAATTAATAACTGTTCCTAGATATAAAACTCATCAGATTCCCTTGTATGATCCTTAATGGATGTTACTTCTTTTGTCTACATTCATTTTTCAAAGTCAGTTATCATATCTTTTGTCTTGTCATGTGTAATTGAATATAGAAAGTCGCATCGACGGTGGAGATTTACAGTCGTATAGGTCAAGCAACCGCAGCATTCGTTTCTCTAAAGTGGGACTTTCGAACCAATATTTCCATCTTGACCAAAATACGCCTTTTCTGGATGCTGATCCTGCCAATTCTACTCTATGAATCCGAAAAAGGTGCTCAAAGTGGACGAAACTTGAAGTTTTCCAGATGCCTTGCCTTCAGCAGATATTACGAGTCTCAAATGAGGCCAACCGATGCAGATGCAACTGCCAATCAAGGTTCAAATTCAAAAACGTTGATTGTGATGATTTGGTCATGTGTGTTGAATTGGAGGCTAGCCGACTACCACACCAACTCCTCTGGCATAAATAACCCACTCAGTGGAGAATCCAACGAACGGCACCAAATAAAACATGGCTAAAACGGGTCGATGATGGCATCAGAGATCGTAGAATAAATCTCAACGAGGCCAGGAAAAACGCCAACGATCGCCATGCATGGAAACGAGTTGTAAAGGAAATTCAACAACCACTGGCACCCACAGCAACATAGGCTAGCGTAGCGTGGGCTTAGGAGTCAATCCAGACCAAACGCCAGCTAGGGATCAAAGAAGAAGAAGAACTGAATATAGAACTGATTACACCATTTAACAAAGTTGCCAAGGAATGGACCATGGCTAACAGAACAATAACAGAGTCATCTGCATACTTTAAAATGACTCTATTTTCATTTATTTTCAGACTGCATGGGTCCAGGAACATGCTCAGTTTGTCCTCACCAGTTTCACTATCACTGATCTAAGGGTGGCTGGCCTGAAAATTTGAGTTAGAATCAGAGTTTTAGGATACCTGCATTTAGGTACAGTGATAACTGCCATCAAGGAGTCATTAAAAGGCGTCCATGGGACTTGCTTGCTCTGTAAGAGCGGAAGGTTATTTTCAGATCCCTCAGGTCAAAAATTCTGATTATTTCCAAGCTTGCAGCATGATTGCTGAACCTCATTACTGATTCAACATTACGAACACAATCATAAAAACAATTAAGAACAATTATTTAACTCCGAGTCCAACTGGAAGCCATCTAGAGTGAAGCAGCCGCTGTTGTTTCGGTTGTTTGCAGTCATCATATCCTCTAAGCCAGATTTATATTTCTATTTGGCTTTTAACATTTCTATTTCCATCTCCTTAGTAGCTAAATAAAAGTCAGATGCTGTACGAGACTCCTCGCAGAGTTCGTGAGTGTTGCTAGGGTAGACTTTGACTAATTCAGAAGAAATTATCACGTCTCTAAAAAAAAACGCAGCACCAAAGCAAATGCAGGAAAATGTACGTTCCTCCAGCCTCTCATTACGCAATCAGGGACTAATTTTGTCATCGTTTGATTGCCTGTTTATGAAACAATCGCAGCCTCACTCTAAGGTCAGTAAAACATGTTCAGAAGGAAAAAAAAACCTGCCAGAGTAGCCTTTTTTTAGACACGCGAGTTTCCCTGTGTTTTCGCAGACATCTGATAATGATACGTTATTGCTGGTTGGCAAACAAAAGGAGCATGAAATAGCTTTCATGAGTGCTGTGCAGCTGCCACAGGTAAGGCAGGAAGACTTGTGGTGAGTCATATTCCCATAGCAACACCTCATTCGAAGACGTTATCGCACCATCTCTGGCAGCACATGCTCTCGTTGTGGATGTAAATATCTTTTACGTGGAGGCTGCTGTTGTCATTAATGGAGCTTACGAGGTCTCCATTGTCTGCTGCTGCTTTTCCGTTTGTTTTTTAATTGCATATCAAAGGAAGCATGTGCAACTGATAGACTTCCTAACGTGTGGGCACAGTGGTCTCCCCCACCCTCACGTAGCCCCCGTTTTATCGAACCTGAGCACACAGAATGGTTTGATCCGCTGCAGGTGCCCAAAGCTCTGTGAAAGCAGTTGCTTTGTTCACAATGAGCCCTCTTTTATCTGGAGACCTAAAGGAGATAGCAGGGGTGAGGACGAAGCATAAATAGATTGCTTTGACCCAATGAGGACAGACCACACAAAGCCACATTTGAAAAGACTCCTTTAGTGTTTTATTAATGACCCAGCAGGAAATGGCCTACTCGTGTATTGATGTCTTTATCAATCCTTTTTTTACGTGGTTAGAGATTTTCTTTGTGGAACTGTATATATATTCTATATGATTCACAGGCATCCTGGTGGCACGGGTCTGTGGACGAATAATGCAGTGAGCTCAGCTCTGTTTCTGATGGCTGGCTGACGTGTTTGTCTTGGATTTAAAAAGGCATTCCTTTGGTTCGGACCAGGGTAACAAACACATTGTTATGGCAGAAAGTTCATGACCAGAGATTCAGCGCAGCCAACAGACCGCTGAACCAAGAAAACTGACTTTCTTGGCAGCTTCTCTTGCATAGGGACCAAAGCAACAGCAGACTGTAACCTGAGTCTGACTGGAATGGATTAACAGTGAGCTCGCAAGCACAGCGAGCAGACACACTGCATTCATTACCATTAGGCAACAGCAGCGCTTTGAAGCCAGTGGGCAGGCAGACCAGGCCAGCAGGCACGTGATGGTGCATTACGGTTTCTGCGGCCAACTATGAAAAGAGCCTCGTAAAACGTGCCGGCCCACTGATGAAGAAAACACTGCTTTTCACAGGCGGGCTTTAATGAACAGCTCCAGCCTTTATAAATGATGATGTGCAGAAGCCAGAACTGCTCTCTAAGATTCATGTGCCACATGCATGTGAAAGCTTTGACTTTAAAAGCGACATACAGTGGACGCCCATTTAAGTCGATTTGTTAGCTGTGTGAAAATAATTTAAAAAGAGTGTAAAGGTGCTAAGAAAAAGTCCTTTTCAAAAGAAATGCATGATATTGTTTTTTCCCTGCTAATCTTTGAAATTGGAGCATTTTTTAAAACCTACTTCAGAGAATTTGTCATCATTTTGTAGCTGTCATAACATTACCTATTAAACATGATCAAAGCGCCCTGTGTCATTTCATGAAAACTGAGCTCTCTGAGGAGGCTGTGAGTTATTTCTGAACAAAACAAATAATTAAATCTTCAATTAAGAAAATGTGTGAAAGTCTCAAAGGCCTTCTTAGTCTTGAGCTGTACTTTAATTAAAAAGCACTTAAATGATAATTTTGCTCAACCTTCAAGCACATCTCTCATTTTCGTGTCAGCCATGATCGTACTTTCATGCTTTCTTATGTGTTCCTTTGGAATGCTTTTTTAAATTACTTTTTAAATTAAACTTTAAAATGAGTATAAATAAGTGCACGTGGAAAATGTAGTTTTGGTTTAAACAAGGATAGGAACAGGTCTGCAGTTCCTCCAGTGACCACATGAGGCTGTTTTCACAAGTGACGTAAAATGGCCAAGTTCAGTTATAACACTTATGTTTGTAAGCGGATATAAGAAAAAAATGTAATCTATTCAGCTATTTTTCTTCATCATAAAAACTTAAAAGTTTTTTGTTTTTTTTTGCAGGGCTTAAAAATTGGGTGCCTGGCTGCAGATGTGCCCACACAGGTAGCTGTCTACTAGACTCCACCTCAGGTTGTCTGAGTCACTGCACTGAAGCTGTCCACTGTGTGTGAGCTTTTAAAAGGAATAATCCTATTCTGTGCCGTTACTTTATTAGTCAGGCCCTTAGCACTTATTACCAGTTATCCATCTCAGTACATTGCACTCATAAAATTAGGAGGTGCTAAATAATAAGGCATCTTTGACTGTGACCTGTAGGTTGTATTAATTAGCCTTACAGATCTTAACTTGTTAATATTTCACCGCTCTTCTTTTGGAAAAGTGCACCAACTCTAGCAGTTTGCAAGGGCATCTCCTGTGTGGAGGCACAGGAGATGCAACTTAGTGTTGAAGTTGTTCACATAAAACACATTTTGCTTGAAATTGCTCTGCCATATCAGATGTGATACAACCACCGGGTTGCTAGGGAAACGTGTGAAGTGATGGAATTGTGTGCAAACACTGTCCAGCTACTCAGAGCTGTCACGAAACAACGAAAAGTGCAACACAAAGTGGAAATTATAATTATATTATTATATATATAATTCACCGTTATAGTAGCACACTGGCAGCACTGCAACCAACATGATTCCTTAAGCACATCTTTTTACTGTGTAATTGAACTGTTGCCTTTTCCAGTTTGTGTTGGACTCTTCACAGTTTCACAACAACTCAAAGAGCAACTGGACTGTGTTTGCACTCAAGTCGTGTCAATATGGACAGCAATATGCTTGCAGCTTAAGGAATCACAAGGAGGTTTTTCCCAACAGGCTAGGGAATGCATATTTTTTCCCTAGTGACAGGTTGTCACCAGGGGGGTCACTGACCCTCTGTCGGCTTGTGTGACTGGAACCTTAGCAAATTCCCATCAACGTCCAGCAACTGCAGAATTTATGTTTTCCCCTCAAAACTGGTTGTTGCCAGGTGGTCTCCAGGCTCTTGTAACTGAGGCCTCATTCACTTGACCCTGCACTGTCAACATGACGGTACCACATCCAAAATGGCCAACAACCTAATGTCCAACAGTGAGCAGTTTTGTGTCTGCTAAACCTCAATAGAAAGGTGTGTACATGTTTTGGATGTATCAGTTTGTTTTTCAGTTGAAATGTAAAGGCCACTGACAGAGGCGAGGCTGCCGGACACTGGCGCCACCAGGCCCTCTGACCACCACCAGTAGGCAACGGGTGAAGTGTCTTGCCCAAGGACACAACGACCGAGACTGTCAGAGCCGGGGCTCAAACCGGCAACCTTCCAATTACAAGACAAACTGCCAACTCTTTGAGCCACGATCGCCCACCGAAGCCAGTGTTACCTGTGTATGATTGGCTCATCACTGAAAATATATTAGTATTAGTAGTATTTTTAAAAAGAAAGCCTAACCGTACTGAGAGGGCCAGGGCTGGGTGAATGCACAACTGGGCTTAGGAGAGACTAACCGTGCCCTTCAGAAATAAAACAACATAATGCTGTTCAGGAGCTTTCTGATCATCCAAGTGTAAATCAAAGCTCATCTTTGCACACTGAGCTTTGATTTCATAGCTCGTGGAATCCAACAGCTACAGAAGCGTGAGGCTTCTGGAAATTTTACATTTTCTGCACAGCAAGTGAATATATTATGAGATCTATAATTTCACCAGCTGTCTCCTTGTGCTCCAGCCTTTTGTTTTACACACAGTCCAAGCACTGAGTCACTCCTTTCTGTGCCCATTTTCTTCTCTCTCCCTGCACACACCAAGATCCAAAGCCGAGTCCCCGGTTCTTACACATCCTCACCTAACCTTTACTGCAACCGATTGGCCGTAAGGACAAGACGCCCCCAGAACAGACTGCTTCTAAAAACATCTGCTTCAAGGCATTTTCTAGGGTTGGGTGATCTCAAAAGGTGCGGACTCCAGTACACATGACTCATGCTAAATAAGTCGCATGAGTCACTACACACCGAGCTTAAGGTCAAGACATCCACCTTACACTTCCTGTCACAGAAGAGGTACAGTGAGATGTGATATTTATTAAGATTTAAAGGGTGCAAAGTGGAGGCTAAACGGGTTTACAGGAGTGGACAGCAATAACTTGAAAGTTATAGAAGAGTCTGTCTAGCAGTGCTAAAAGGAAATGTGCTTCCCTTTTCCAAAAACAACTGTGACTGCACCGGTGAGCACGCTTTACGGCTCACTTGCCACAAGTACAAGATTGTATTTGTACTAGGTGGCTCCCAAGTGGGTGTATGTGTGTAATTTTTCTTTGCTTAACAACTACTCCCACTGGCTGGGTCCATGAATATGACTGTGTTTTTTAATAAAGCTGAAGATGAAGATGCCAATCTAGGTGGAAAAAAGATTATATAATTTTTCATTAAAGCCTACTGTGCTGGGGTTGTTCTTCTTTCTTTTTTTTAGATGCCATGGAGCAAGTTGGGGAAAAGGGATGCTTAAAAAAGTGTTATTGCCTTAATTCAGGCACCTCCTTCGGGATTAAAAAAAAATGCAAAGACTTCCCTGTAACACACACACACACCGAAACAATGAGCAGGCAATACATCTGGAAGGACTGAAAACCGCAACACATGAAGACAGCCTAAAGTAAAAGCTGGAGGACTTTGAAGACCTCACACTTGTGACACAGAGACTGTTGAAGGTGGGAAGAAAGCAAAAAGAGACAAACATTGAGAGGCAAATCCTGTAGTCTCTACAACTTATTATACTTAACTCCCATGCTAATCTCCTCTGCTTTCTCATGAAGAAACTTTTATTCCATTTATCCACCTGATGACCCGAGGAGAGCAGCAGACATGGGTGAGGTTTATGGTTGAGTAATTGCTTGGGCTCTGCCTAAAGGAGGATATGATAAGCTCCAGCTGCTCCTCGCTGAAATGAAGTCATTTATATTTTAATGCAAACTGTGTAGAAAAAGTGAATTTTTAAAAAATCTGTTAAAAACCATAGTCCAAGCTCCAAGCTCGGCCTGCATTATAAATTATGTAAAGTAGTCATTATCTGCAACTTAATTGGGTGACAAAGATCCATAAAAGATCCTTTTAGCTTTATGTCATTGTGCTTGTTTCGTGAACCCAAAATCAGAGAATAACAGGTGAGCAAGGATATATATACTAACAAATTGAGTTGTAAGAAGGAAGCAGCAGGGCCAGAGGCTGTACTGAGCTGAACTGAGCTGAGTCGTGCTTGGGGAAATGGCAGAGCAGGTCAGAGGCTGTGCCGCTCCTCTACTGTTCTGGCACTGGCAGGAGTCGGGCAGAGGGAGGAAGAGCTCGCAGATGCAAAGCAGAGTAGGCAAAAGCACTAACAAGCAACGATGTTAAAAGAACGGCTGGAACGAGGCTAACTGTGAATCCCAGTCTATGATGTGGCGGTGTGGTTTATGGCAGGGATGATTGGAGATGATTGGCAGCTGGCTGCTCATCTCCTGTGCACCTGATCCCACTCGTATAATCAGGACACGACACAGACAGACAAACAAGAAGAGGGAGCGAGGGGAAAGCTCCGGGTCAGGAGGGAGTCGAGGCAGAAGTGGTGGGTGAGACGCCTAAGATCAAATCCAGATACACAATCATTCTGTCACATTTTTCATAGAAAATGGATTTTGTTGGTTGTTTTATTTATTTGTTTTTGCCTCGTTTCTGCACAGTTTTTGTCAAAGGCAACGTAAAGCAGGAAAAAAGTTAAAGGCAGAAAGGAGAGTGTACAAGCCAGCATCCCATTACGCCTAATCGTTATTCAGTTTTCTTGTATAAAAATGAGATTTTGGGGAAAATTGCTGTGACTGTTTGTACATTCTTAAAGATTTGAAATGCTGCATAGCTGGGGACAGACAAACGCCTACTAATGGATGGTGTATTTGTCTTCAATTTAGCAAGATGAAGGAGCTGGGATCTTTATTTTGGCTTCTGTCATCTCCCCCTTTCCCCTCTATCTTATCATAACCTGGAAATATTACAGCCGAACAAACTCGGATTGCTTGAATCCCTAACCCTTAAAGGTTCGGGGTGGGTGCTAACTAGCTAGCTCTGACTATAAAAGACTAGCCTAGCCACCGTTAAGTCAACTAAAAGTTCAAGGACTACTAATCTGAAGCTTCATTTCTGTAACCGTCTAATAATTACCATTTGTTTGTTTTGATTTTTTTTTTAATTGGACAAACTTTAACTAGACAATGGAGTAGTGTTCTGACCAGTTATCAGTTAAAGCTACTAAACTCAAATTTACTTGCCAGAAAAAAATGACCAAAAACAAAATGCCACCTCCTGTCACTGAACTGTGAATAATGTCCTCTGTAATGTACGGTACTGTCCAAAAATTTTAAAGTTCCACCATTTTCTTTATATTTTGATTCTATAGAGCCAGATTTTCTTTTCTTTTTTCTTTTTTTTTTTTGAAAGTGATCGGTGTCAGGCCCAAGAAACTATCTACAGCAGATGAACAGCATCAGAGAGGTTGCCAAAATCTAACAAAGACCTGGTACAAGACCTCAAACATGTGTGGGAGTAAGCTGGTGTAGACAGCAGCATCCGGTCCTGCAGCATCTCTGCGCTGTACTGCATCGAAGCCATTTTGAAGGGGTGGGGGTCTGAATGAGAGTCAACAGTCTTCCAGCCAACGCAGGTGACCTTGACAGATATTGGCAGAGAGTCAAAACACAGTCATGTAATCTGTGAGAATTGTTGTTCTAGCCAGCTTTCGGCCTTGGAGCCTTCCAGCTGGTGAGGGGAAGGCTACATGAGATATTGCTTGTTTGGGTTATGTTTAGTGCAAACAAACTGCATTCCAATTTCACAGTTGCTCTAATGTCCGACACTCATCTCCAGGTCTATCAATTCCTTCTTCTCCAAGATCTTATCCATATAAGCGCAGTCTGAGTACTCGGGGACCTGCCCATCGCATCAGTCATGCCAGCCAGCCTTGTGGGAATTTGAACAGCTGTAATCGCTTTCATTATTCTTCTATAAGACAGGGCCGAGCCAACTCCAAATCAGCAAGAACCATGGTTTCAAATAGGTAGATGAATTTCAATCTCCTCAAATAGAAAGGCACACGACGTGCCACTGCTGCTTGTCTAGCAACAACTGTTTTCCATTAGAGGATTAAAATTGCTCTACTTTGACTCTGGTACTAATTGACCGAAACTCGGGTATTGTAGGGGGACCAGAAATAAAAAATACCCAAATACAAGACCTGTAGATAAGTGAATAACTAAAAGTATTTGCACTGTGTAGGTGATTGAACAGAGGCAAGAATAATCAAGGCGGGGCTTACACTGAAAAAATAAGTTACAAGAATACACAAAATAAAGCAGGAAACACCTTGACAGGAAGCCAACAAGTATTGTGCTGAAAACATACCACATGTCTTCATGTTAACCAATGAGCTGTTAGAGTCATTGTGTAGAGCAAGTCCATTTCAGCAACCATTTTTCAGTGCTTCAGACAGATGACAGGTCCTCGGACCTTCTCATGTCGGCTTCATTATTAATTCAGATACATTTTCCACAATTTAGGATGATTTAAGTGATTTAGCAGCTGTGAGCAGCAAATTAATACAAAACTTTCTGTAACCTGTCATCAAAGGATTTATATTGTCTCACTGGCATATGTCATCACTTTTTTTTAGTATGGCCCATGCAGTATTAACAAGTGTTACATAACCCTAATCAGAGAAGTAAAGTGAGGCTTTGAGACACCCTAACCCATGCCAGCAAGCACTTTCTCTTTAATCTTTAATTAAGCATAAGGTGCAGTGTTGATTCATCCTTTCTCAACGAGATCTATTTTTAACCAGCGTCGCCCACTCCTCCCCTCTCTGGGGAGGTAGGGGAAGCCTTTAAAAGCAAAGAAGAGGCTACCCAACAGTTCTGTCAAAGAGTGATTGGATTGAGGAAGGCCACTTCAAAGCATATGTCTGTTTGGATTGTGACATGCATGCTGTAAAATAATCATGGTTTCTGCAGCATGTGACTTCTTGAGCTTGATATCATTCTAGAGATTCAGGGAATATGATTAGAGACGAGGCATATCGAAACAGGAAGTCTTCCTGATTCATAATTCATGTCTTTTGGCACTTGATGTTGGCCCTGCCATCAAGCTTACATTGTGCACTAAGAACCCAGAACAAGTGAAATGTCATTGCATATCAGCATTTCTCACTGTGACGTGATGATGACAATAATGAATAACCACTGAATATTTTAGGACATCACACTATGCCCATTTCAGCTGGAGCTCGACTTACTTCAAGTAGCTGGAAGCCATCTCCTGGCCATTTTATCACCAAATTTGCTGTCATTTAAAAAATACCTAGTTTGCATCAGCTATAGGCTTATGGAATAATATTAGTGATATTCTAAGCCCAATATCAAGCACCAGCATGGAGTGACCAGTAAAAGATTGGCTGAGGATTTTGGGAAATGGGCTTGTGGGCTTTCTAACCAAGAGTTAAATAAGCAGATCGATCTCAAATCAATTCAATAAGTGAGAAGCCAGAGTCAGGAGGCAGGTAATTTGGTTTAGCATACAGGCAGCAAAGATATAGGGAATGAACTTGGCTCTACGCAAACATAAAGTGGATCTAATGTGCTCTATATGTCCAATTAGGAAGGCAGCTGTGCGTTATTCACAGTTAATAAATCCTTATTAAACACCTTTTTTATTATGACCTATTTTGCAGTACCTCGGTTCAGCATGTGCTTGAAAGAGGACACATTTTGTTCTGTCCTTCTAAGCTTCTCACTTCCCTACAAAGTCCACTTTCCTCTTATAGGGCAACTTCTGGAAACCTTGCTGAGGTGTAGCACCCTGTGAAAATGAGCTACACTTTGTCGTCTTGTCAGTGTGGAGGTTCAAAAACAAACTGCAGAGCTACTAAACTTACAAAAAATGATAACTTCCTGAATCCAAACCTGATCTTGAATGAGCACCTGGGAAGCAAAAGAAGTGCAGAAAATATGGCAAATGTGATTGTTGCTTGTTGTGTTAGCTTTCAGTCACAAAGCATTTTTGTTAAGCTACTGGTATGTGTATTTGTAGGAAATGTGCTAAAATTCAGAAAGACTTATGAGGTAAAGTATGTGGTAAAGCTATGTTGCCAAATATTTATATGACAGAATATGTTAAATGGCTGTTATACGACTCCAAGCTTAATTATGTTTACTCAGTGAAGAAACAGGAACTCAACAGCAAACTGTGGAGAGTAACTGCAGGGCGCTCTGTTGTTAGCCACAAGAACTGTCAGTTTTACATTTTAAAGTTTTACATTCTCTCTCTGACTCCCCATGAGAGACTTTTTTTTAAGAGTAACTTTTTTTGCTGCATAATCTGTTCAGCTCCAGACAAAGACAAGCTCCAGCTTATCCCAGTTGTTACTGGGTGAAATTAACATACATCCATACATCCATCTTCTCCGCGGGGGTCGCGGCGGCAGCAGCCCAAGCAGAGAAGCCCAAACCTCCCTCTCCCCAGCCACCTCCTCCAGCCTCGTCTGGGGCAACACCAAGGTGTTCCCAGGACAGCCGAGAGATAACACCTCACCCAGGAGGCACCCAGGAGTCATCCTTATTAGATGCCTGAACCACCAACTGGCTCCTTTTGATGTGAAGGAGCAGCAGCTCTACTCTAAGCCCCTACCGGATTGATGAACTTCTCACCCTGTCTCTAAGGCAGAGGCCAGCCACCATTTGGAGGAAGCCTATTTCCGCCGCTTGTATCCGCAATCTTGTTCCTTTGGTCACCACCCACAGCTCGTGGCCATAGGTGAGGGTAACCATGTAGATCGACCGGTAAATTGAGAGCTTCGCTTTTACACTCAGCTCTCTCTTAGCCACAACAGACTGGTACAGCGTCCGCATCACTGCGGCCACAGCACCAATCTGTCTGTCGATCTCCCGTTCCCTTCTATCATCACTCGTGAACAAGAGCCCAAGATACTTTAACTCTTCCACTTGGGGCAGGAACTCATCCCTGACCCGGAGTGGGCACTCCACCCTTTTCCAGCTGAGGACCATGGCCTCGGATTTGGAGGTGCTGATTCTCATTCCCACCGCTTCACACTCGGCTGTGAACCATTCCAAGGTGAGCTGGAGGCCATCACCCGATGAAGCCAACAAATCGGCGAAAAGTAGAGATGAGATTCTGAGACCACCCAAATGAAAGCCTTCTGCCTCTTGGCTATGCCTAGAAATTCTGTCCCTAAAAATTACGAACAGAATCGATGACAAAGGACAAAGGAACCCGTCACCCACCAGGAACAAGTCCAGCTTATTGCCGCCTATGCGGCCCAAGCTCTTGCAACAGCTGTATAAGGATTGACTCTGGATGTTGTAGGGCTGTCTTGACTGACACACCTCTACAATGTTGCTTGGAGATCAGGGGCAGTACCCCTGGATTGGCAGACCAGGCTGGGAATCACACTCCTCAGCCTCCCTGGGAAGGTCTATGCCAGGGTGCTGGAAAGGAGAGTTGATCCGTTAGTCGAGCCTCAGATACAGGAAGAGCAATGCGGTTTTCATCCTGGCCGTGGAACAGTGGATCAGCTCTTTATCCTCTCAAGGATTTCTGAGGGTGCATGGGAGTTTGCCTAACCACTCTACATGTGTATTGTGGACTTGTAGAAGGCATTCAACCTTGTCCCTCGAGGTGTCCTACGGGGGGTGCTCTGGGAGTACGGGGTGTCTGGCCCATTGCTACGGGCCATTCAGTCCGTGGAAATTAACTTAAACCTGTAATTCTGTCAATAACAATTCCCTTTAAGTGTTTACAAATAGACTGATATAAAATCCATTTAAAGCACATGCTACATTGGCCAGCTTTCATAAACAGAACAGGACAGCAAAAGTCTGTATTTTAACAATGTTTTCCTCCCCTGAGAGACCCGCCAGTTTCTGATCACCTGTCAGCTTTTCCTCATTGCCAGGGCCACCTACCTTCAAGCAAACACACGAGCTTTATTTGAAAAGCTGTGACTGATTAAAGCACACCACTGATGTGTTTCATTTATTTATTTAATTATTTTTGTCTAAAATCTTCATTTACTCATGGCTGTTGATTAAACCATTACCCGGGAGCAGGAAATGAGTAAACAAGGATGCTGCCTTTCTCGTCACACAGACGTGTGACCTTATTTGAAATTGTGGATAATGTAGCATCGGTGGCTTTTCTAAATCACTGCAGACAGACTAGGTGTAGCTGCCACAGTGGTCCAATAGTCTCAGCTGCTTTTGTGCCATCTGGGTCACACAGGCCCGTCGCCCATGGTAACAACACCCCCTCCCTGGTCTGCCTCCGTGGTAACCCCATTTTCACTTCACATCAGAGCCGCTGCACTGCTCTTATGTTGGTCAGATGCTTTTTTTTTTTGCTTTTTTTTTTCATTTTAGCAGGTTTTTGAAGGCTTACCTAATGGATAGTGGATTTTCACAGCACCTTAACATCCTTCATGTGATCATCAGCTAAAGGTGTGATGTCAAACTAAAAGCCAAAGAATAGTTTGGGTTTTTATCTGATGGTGCATTGCATCTTGTTTGCTTGAAATAAAAAGCAAGACTGGATGTGTGTTTTTCCTGTGGGAATTGTTTCACTCCCATAGCAGAGGCAAGATAATCCAATACATTTTATTCTGATTAAAATACTGAGGTGAAATTGATAAATTACCACAAATAAGAGGCTTTTTTTCTGTACATCAATATCCCGAAAGTCAAACAGCAACATGCTACAATTGAATATTTTTTTCTCTCTCCATATTTGGATGGGGTTTTTTGATCCATGTGCAATAATACAGCCCTTCCTGCTATAAATCAACTTCTCCAAATGTCACTTTTTTAATTTATGACAAAACAAGAGGATTTCAACATGAGCAAAAAAACAAATTCATTATTTATACAGCATCAAATCACACCAGCAGTCATCTCTATGCACTTTATATTGTATGGGAAAGGCCCTAAAATAATACAGAGAAAACTCCAATCATCAGACAACCCCCAAGCACTTGGCGAAAGTGAGAAGAAAAAAACTCCCTTTTAACAGGAAGAAAACATCCCTAATTATAAGACTTTTTGAAAAAGTATATTTCTGAGCCCGATCTTAAAGGTAGAGGGTACACTGTACATTTTATGTACCAAAGGAGGGGCTGTTTCATAAATCTAAACTGAGAGCTTTTAAATATCCTAGAAACTACAAGTAAACCATCAGCAAAGTGATATTATGGTACTATGAGGCCTTTAAGTGGCCTTTAGGTGGGGCCTGTATAGTCAAAACCTTGTGTGTGAGAAGAAGGATTTTAAATTAAACTCTGGATTTTTTTTAAGATGTATCTATACCCATCACCAAGCATCTACTACCACCAATGACTTTAAAGCTGTGGATTTATAAAATCTTTTTTTTTCAACCAAAAACCTGGAGAAGCAGAACCTGTGGGCGTGTGACGACATGATGCATTCTGATTGAAAGCAGCAGCAAGTCCTGGTGCTGTTGTTGTGACACTGAAGCTAAACCAGCAAAGAAACCATCTGACTGTCATGATGCCTTGGCCTGTTTCTTTTAATGGCTAATAAATGTTTCAGTTGCACAAAATTAGGTGACTTGAAGACAATGTGGAAGCAAGAAAACGTATAGTTTTATGATGAGTAGCGGAGTAGGGAGAAGGAAGAGACCAAGAGAGCGAGGATTCACACTATGAGAGGCTTCACATGTTGTGAGGAACCCAGTATAAGATTAACACTTCATCTAAAGTAATGCAATATATATTTATATTCTTCTTCTGTTTAGCAGTTTGGATGTAATAAAACTGATGGACTGATATGGATGGGATCCAGCAGCCTTGTATCTGCAGGGAAACAGTGAACTAATTTTAACTGCATGTTAATCTGAGTGAATTGGGTAGGTGCCATTGCACAGCCCATGTGTCTATTGTGTATTTCCAGCTCCGCGTCGAGAAGAAGTGCCATCCACGCTTGGCAGCTCTCCACTGCTGATGGCACGAAGCTAAACTTTTTGAATTTCAAATAAAGAACATGTTGAATGTGTAAATATTACAAAACAAACCCTCACTCCATATCTCTTTCTGTCTGTGGGATGCAGGAAGGTTTACATGATGACAAACTGAGGAGGCACCAGGTTTGAGTTGGTAAGCCTGACACCCTTATCTCTGAGTGCCACTCAGGTGATGAGGACAATTGAGGCAGGTGGGAGTGGGTAAAGAAGTGTTTCCTTCAGGTGCACAGGGACATCTGAGTCATCTACCGTGGCCATTTACTCGTCAGCTTTGAGATATTGATCGAAGGCCTGGATCAATTCATGAAAGCTCAAGTGGCAGAGATTTTGAGAGATTTCCTGTTGGAAAATCCTCCTAGGAACTTTTTTTTATATTAAACTTAAACAGGAAATGCTTCAGATTTTGGAAAGTACTTTTTATTTGTACTTTTTACTCTGTCCAGACAAAGAAAACAGTTACAGAATACAGCGACAGATGCTATACCCAGTTTATGGGAGTTAGATCCCCCTTTTTCCTCCAAAGATCCAAAGTATATAATTGGGCCTGTTTGTAACTAAGGGTTGTTTGAGGGCCTGTTTGAATTGTTTACATTGATTGTGCAATCCTGCTGGAAGCAGCCACTAGAAGATGGGTACACTGTGGTCATAAAGGGTATGTTCTAAGAAAATATCCCCCACACCAATTCAATTCAATTCAATTTTATTTATATAGCACCAGATCACAACAACAGTCGCCTCAAGGTGCTTTATATTGTGCAATAGTACATACAGAGAAAACCCAACAATCATATGAACCCCAATGAGCAAGCACTTTGGTGACAGTGGGAAGGAAAAACTCCCATTGCACCAGCCTTAGCCACTGATTCAAAGCATGATTGATCCATGTTTGCATGTTGTCTACACCAAAGACAACATTGTGACTCATCTGGCCAGGCAGCATTTCTACAATCTTCTGATGTCCAGTTTTGAAGAGCTGGACTATCTCATTGTTTACCGGAGTTCAAATCAGTATCTAGAATCTCTCCTGAATTCAGAGAATCAGTGGCTGGATGGTCATTACTAAATTTGTTTTGCTCTGATGTTCTTTCTGGCTTTGTCAAGATCTGCAGGCACATATTGTGTGTTTGCAGAGAGGACCCAGAAGCAAACACTAAAACTTGTAAAACTGTTTTTTTTTAACAAAAAGCGAGCCGTTTATTGGGGCTGAATGGAAATACAAAACAAAAGCAAAAGCAGACTGGACATTCACTAATAGGAAACTAAGCATGGAGCATGGAGACGATTAGAAGATCTGACGAGGGACAAAGGGGAACAGACACACTATATACACAT
>VUQR01017705.1:0-18945 GCA_015108515.1 Hemichromis elongatus | reverse complement strand
ATCTGGGACCACATCCTCGGAAACAATGAGTGATGGAGGATGAGGAGGTGTGACTGGTGCAGCGGTTTGGGGAAGGCCTCGAAGGGGACTGGCGACGGCTCCTGGGCCTGGCAGATCCCCGTAAACTAACGAAAAGTGAATGGAGGAAATAAAGAGAGGAAAAGAGGAGAAGAGAGAGAGAAAGAAAGAAAAAAAGGGGGGGGGGGGCATGGAACTGAGAACGCGAGTGAAGGTGAAGGGAGGCATTTATAGCCTGGCCAGATGGGGCATGAAGGAGGAGTGGTCCCGCTCCTGAAATTCAGATGATATCTCCACTGAAATGAGGGCTTGAAACAAATATCAATATTTGCAAAAGAAAAAAAAAATTGCTTATAATAACAAGCATTAAAGGCTGATGTGATCAGATTGCCAGTCCATCACAGAATGGATGGATGGAACTAATTTGATGTAAATCAACTGCAAGGCTAATTTTAAGCCTATTTCATTAACAATTGTTCTAACCTGTGACCATCTGGTTTATGCCTTTATTGGATTTGTCTTCCTCAGAAGAAAGACCCCATAAAGTTTATGCGCAAGCTGTTTTATTAGACCCCCATAAGCATTTTAAAGTAACGCAAATTCTACCTGCCATGTGAATAAAGTAAGTACATGGTGTACTGGATCCCAGTACCCTGGTGTCCTTGAATAGTGGGTTTTTCAATGTAGGATTTTAACATATTGCATTTTAACTCAAACTGTGTTCTTTTGCCAATTCTAACAAGGAGTTTTAGTAGATTAAATCTTAATAGAACAGTGGGGAAATACAAAAAGTAGGTAGTAAGTTTAAAAAAGAGATAAGAAGGGGCCCAGACAGGACTGTCCTGTCATCCAGCGACCTGCCAAAGTGGATGCCAGATCAGAAAGATTACACGGGTTATTTCAAGTGGTAGGAACAAAAGACCAATATGATTATTTAGCTGGAGGAATTGTTGTGTTGAAAGTAGATAATGAAGGATGACATTTAAAAAAAGATTCCTGTCCAGATGCGAATGGAACATTGACAATGGGAAAAAAGCACAAGGGGCAGAATTAAAGCTGCATGGAAATTGTCCACAATTCCCAATTTTTTTTTTTTTTTGTTCTCCTCACATTGGCGCCAAAGTTTGTGTTACTAATTTAAGAAGATTATCAGTGAGCATAAAAACAGAAATATGGCCCTCAATTCAAGTCTGAAACCAGACTCATAACAGCCTGGTGGGATTCCAGTTCTTGAAGGGTTGAGAGACAGACATATGGACAGGCACCATGCTCTCTCAGGTATGCTCCAGGTTGCTGGAGAGATGTGGATCGATGGCCAGACAAAAGGAGAACTGGGTGGATGACTAGATATTTTGTAATTCAAGTAACGAAGTTATTATACTTTATACATTCTTCACATTCAATCTTCAAGACTCTTTCTTGTCATTAAGCAATCACAATGAAATTATGGCAATGCTCCCTTACATGGTGCATAAATAACAGACTAATATACTGTCATAAATATAAATCTAAAATACATGCATTCAAAATTATATAAGATTGGACTTAAGAAATAGCATAAAATGTAATAACATGAGTACTGAAAGAAGGCTAGTATGTCTGAATGTGCAGAAATATGAGTTGTTTTGGATTAAAGGACTCATTAAGTTCCACATTTAAATGCGTTTTTCAGCTGCATTTAAGATGCCCATTGATTGGAAATAAGCAAATCAGCATTTTGCCTTTTCTGCATGAGCTGTTTTTATCATTACATATTCTTCCTCAGTCTACGTAAACACTGGTGCATCATGCCAACTTGATAATGGCTCTGTATAATTTCACAGTGTTTGGTATCTTTATCTCAGCTTACACCATGTTTGTTGGCATCTGCCAGAAAATACTTGGATAGATGCGTTCGTTCTCTGATTAAACCCTCATTTGAGCCATTATCTGAACTCTGTATTTACTAATATTCGATCAGACTCTCCTTTCCACGTTTACAGTCTCAGTGATTCCTTCCTGTGTGTCTGTCTCTGTAAAGAGGATGATTGTTTTCTCTGTGTGCTGGTTTGATGCCAGCTGGCAGACAGCAACGCAGATCAGTGCGATGCTGATCCTCCCAAGATCTAACTGATCCCATATGACCTAAGCAATCCACCTGTGCAGTATGTGTATGAGTGCTTGTGCAATGGTGCAAGTTTAATCAGGTGTACAACTACTTTTTGTTTCATTCTGAGCATCTTTGTACTTTATGAATCTTCCTGACTACACATCTCCAGGTTTAGTTGCATGGTTGCTTTCATGTCCCCATTAACAAACAAGCCAAAAGACACTTAATGTAAAGAGGGGGGCAAAGTTTTAGTTCATTGTGTTCCTGTTTGCTGTAGTTGGCATTAACAAAGTACAAGCCAGGATGAAATAACAGCCCATGTGTTCTCTGCCACATCCTTCAGGAATCCTTGTACCAAAAAAACTTTGTACACAGACAAAGAAAACATACAAGGCTTAGTGTATTTAAGGGCCTGGCAATGTTCAGATACTATCACCGTCATGCACTGACAACATCACACTGTATCTGACAGTCCACACATCTGACTTTCAGCTGTGCACTGATGTCCAACGTTAGACAGTTTTTACTGCATTTTTGGAAAAAATTAGAAAAGGAATAAAGGTTAAGCTAATGTTTTCAAATGCATAACACCTTTACACATTTCAAGGCGGATAAGTAAAGTTTATGCATCAGTTCAACAGGAAAGACCTGTAATCAATCATCCGCCAACTTTACTGTGTGTTCAGGCTGCTTGAGCAATCCACCTGTACAGTAGAGTGAGTCCCAGCCTCCTCAGCAATTGCTCTTAGAACTAAGGAAGCTTCTCGGATGAGAGGTGAAACATCTTCCAGAAACTTAAAGAAGTTCAGTCGCTTTTCTCTCCAAGCTCCTTAGTTTGCCATGACCTGGATAACTGAGAACCTACACAGACATACATCTGGGACACTTCACCTTTTGGTTTTAGAACTGAAGAAGCCTCTTCAATGAGATGTGAAACATCTTCCAGACACTTCTGTCACTTTCTTTTCAAGCTCTTTAGGGTGTCACCTATATTGTCAACAAATATAAAGATTCAAAATATAAACAATCAAAGTATCATATGATATTTGACCTCTGACCTTTCCTTCAAGGTCAATAGACTGACCTTGGTGACTGTGGCGGTCATTGCAGTAAAGTGTTTTTTCAATCCTCTGTTGTCCAATTTTGGTGAATGTGACGGAGTTACACCGTCCCAGGCCACAGACAGCTGACCTGAGCGCATTCACGCACAACCATCTTTAGATTTACCCTCGTCGCGTTAGGTTACTCTGGCTGCGTGTTTTTTTTTTTTCATGTCTACCAGGCAGATAATTGGGAAGGGGTGAGAGCTAGATTCTGAGCGGCACAGAGGCTGGCCAACATATTTCGTCCTTGACCATTAATAAAGCCAGTTGCGTAGTCTCTCTGTGATCGCTGTTTACATGCGTAGTGGGCAAAGCTACTGTGACAGTTAGAGGACGTCTGTGTGAAGTGAAAGTGAAATGGTTTTTTCAACAAGACAATGACCCCAAACACACTAGTGAACGAGCAAAGTCTTGGTTCCAAACCAACAAAGTTAATGTCATGGAGTGGCCAGCCCGATCCCCGGACCTTAATCCAATCGAGAACTTGTGGGCTGATATCAAAAATGCTGTTTCTGAAGCAAAACCAAGAAATGTCAATGAATTGTGGAATGTTGTTAAAGAATCATGGAGTGGAATAACAGCTGAAAGGTGCCACAAGTTGATTGACTCCATGCCACACAGATGTGAAGCAGTTATAAAAAAACTGTGGTCATACAACTAAATATTAGTTTAGTGAGTGACAGGATTACTAAATCCTACAAAAAAAATGTTTGGACAAAATAGAGTTTGTACAGTCAACGGCAGACACTGCTATTTTTTTTAACACACCCATTTCAACTAATTGCCCAACTGCATAGCCTTAATAGACAGTATCATGAATGCTGGGTCTTGTTTGTTTTCTGAGAATTTACTGCCCCTACTGGTAACTTGTTTGCCATGTCGCAATGAAAAATATACTGAAAACATGGATTATTCTGATTGGTCACATTGTACTGCTATTATTTTGAACAATACTGTAGAATTGTAGAAATGCAGCTTAAAATAAGCTGCGGGGAAAAGAGTGTTTTAGGGAAAGAAATGACTGTTATGCCTAGTGGGAGGGGCAATGGGAAATAAAAGGAGGCCATCAGGGCTTATCTGAAAGTTGATGAGATGTTACAGTGAGGGTAACATGTAGGCTGGTGCAGCCGCTTTGTGTTTTGTATATAGATTTAGTTTGTTTCATTTTCAATTAAGTCAGTTTTTTTTTTTCTGTAAATAATCTTTTGTGTACCTGGGAGGCCGGCGGAATAAAAAAAAAACACACACACCAAACACCTTCTGACTACGCCTGTATTTGTTGAGAGTTTTAGAAGAGAACCCCGTGACAGTGAATCTGTACGAAATATAGCCTTAGTTTCCTGTTTTTAGATGGCAGGTGTGGCCACATGTGTTCTTTCAGAGATACTCTTCTGCTATTCTTGTTTTGTAACCAGATGTAACTTGAAACAATCAGGCCATTCCCCTGTGGGCTCTGTCACCAAAAAGGTATTTTCATCGAGAAAACTGTTGATCACTAGATATTTTATCTCTTTATCTAGAGATACCTGTGTGGGAAATCCAGGTAGATCAGTTTATGAGACACTCAGACCAATAACCATGCCACTTTCATTCACATTTCTTCTTGATGCTTGGTTTGAACTCCATCAGGCTGCTTTAACATGCTTAAATCCTTTGAATTGCTGACCCATGATTGGTTGATTAGATGTTTGCATTAGTGAACAGCTGAACAGGCATACCTAATAAATGAATGTTACTAGTCTGACTTTACTGGACTGTACAGTAGCTGGTGCTATGTTCTCAGACTGTAAATATTTTCTTTGTCCAAAAAAAAAAAAGAAATCCTTCACATTTCATTTTACTGCCTAAAGAGAAATTACTTTTACTTTTTTCCGTACCATTTGCAAAGTGAAAAAGGTATTAAAGTAAAAAAGAATTTGGATGTGAAAGGTTTTAATTCATGGATCACTGACTGACTTTGCATGTTTTGAAATGTTTGAAAAAGGTTTTGATTATCTTAGTTTCTTTTGCAAAGATGAGTCTGTGTTATGAAAATTGCCTGTTTTGAGAATTGCATTGAGAGCAGTGATAATGCCATCGCTGCTTTGAGAATTATGAAAATCGGTTATAAAATGCTGGTGAAAAAACATTCCAGTTCCAAAAAAATAAGAAATGCTCAATTAGGCCTTACAGCAAATTGAGCAATATGCACCTGTGCCTGTCTGTGGCTTTACTCACACGTTTACAGTTTTCTCAATCACTCTGGTGCAATTTTCACATCAGAAACGTCATTCTCTCCACTCTAAATGCACTTCTCTTTTGTCAATCAGAACTTTAGATGTCTCACTTTCCTGAACACTGTCCAACATTGCATTAGTATTTCCATATTATCGTATTACTTCAAATTTTTCATGTATGATAGCACAAGGCAAGTCAGCAGCAGCAGTGAAATTGCTCTTCAATTGAAAGCAAATATAAGCACATGTTCTCAGAAGAGCTTTACTTGCAACAAATAGAAACACACTGCTCAAAAAAAAATGACAGAAACTGTTGCTGGGCAAAATCAGGTGGTGCACCCAGCATCTCCCTGTAATCAACTGTGATTTCTGCAGTCGCTGAGTTGCCTACAAACACTCGCTAACTAACTGCCATGTGGTACTACAAGTTGAAAAACTGCAAAGCCTTCAAAGTGTGCCTGTTTGTGAAAAGTTCTCTGTTTGGGTTGCACTTTTTCCAATTTCTTTACCTCTCATTGAGTAACTGTTGGCAACTTACAGACAAACTATGGACAAATGCAGATTTTTCATTTCAACCTCCAGCAACAACTTACAACAGAATGAAAAAGTATTTTTTCCCCATTGACTGGTGGTTGGCAGCTGGTTGCAAAATGGTCTCTAGCCCTGTGTGACATAGTGACAGAGGCCTTAAACATGTTAATATGTACCTTCAAAATCATAGGTCTAAGAGAAGACAAATAAATAAATCAACACAGGTTGCTATGTAATCTATCCTTGATTAAGGAACTGGTTGGGGAAGAGTCAGGACTAAACTGAGGCAGCTTTCACTAACATTAGTCATCTAGTGTGTTCAGCTGCATGTAAGAAAACATTCCTCAACAGGGATTTGATTATTGTGAAGATCCGTAAATGTATTTTTCATGTAACCATAAGACACGTTTGAGCTGAGTCAGACATGCACTTTTACCTGCAAACGTGGTCAACAATCTTGTTCTACCGAGAAAAACAGGGCAAGCCATCACAATTAAGAATGGAGAATATGGTTGAAGCCAAAACTCCAATCTATACTATAATGATACAGCTTACATCTTTTTTTCTCTCTTTTGTTGCACTTTGGAAAAATGTGCCCCATCTGATGTGTATTTTTAGTTGTGTTATCATTCTCATAAAATCTAGACAACAGATAAGGCACAAAGTTGCTACATTTATCTGCTTCCTACATCTGTCCAGGAAAATTGCAGTGACTCATACGTCCCTTGTAGTCTCCTGTATCTCATCCTGATCACCACAGACAGCAAACACAGCATGAGGGTTGACTAGGCGGGTTAAATTACATCATCCACCTCACATTATAAAACGAGATGCCTGTGTCTATTTACCAATGTTTGTTCCCAGGCGCGTTTTATAGTTTCTGTTTCTGATGAACCCTCATATGATATCATAGTCTCAGACTTTTGAGCTAACAAAGTAATTGTATGTTTGTTGTCGTGACAGCATAGGTAACGCTGGGATATTTTGAGTGACATTAATTGCTCAGAATAACTGGGTTGGAAAATGTGGTGACTGTGAACAAGGTGAGCATATTTAAAAAGCATTTGGAAGCGAACATAGCGAAGGATTAAATAGACCACACACTCACACTCATAAACGTGTCAGTGGAAGTCTCATGTTTGTAAGGACAAAGTTGGGGAGGACATTGTCCAATAGCCTTGCAGAGCAGAAGAGATTTTATGATAAAGTTAGTGTGAAATATAACCAAATGTTACAGGCAGGAGCTTCATTCAGCCAAGAACGTGTTCTATTCGCACGTATAACTCTCGTGAAGTTCACAGTGATTTACCCAGATTTGGCAGCAGAGCATGTGATCTTGTGGTAAGCACTGCATTCCTGTGTTTTACTCCTAATGCCACCTTAACGTTCCAGTTAGCCCTCATTTCTTTCGAAACAATTCCTTTTGTGTAAAAAAATCACTTGAAGTTTGCAGAGCAACGTGACAGCATTTTAATTTAAGCTCCATCAAATTAAAATGTATTTTACAAACCTTTTTGAAAAGCTAAGTAATCATGTCACTATAGAAAACTTCATTATAAGTAAAGGGAAGAGTTAATACAGCTTAAGTATAATAGAAGTAACACAAAAACATACAAAATCTTGCTAAAACCTGCCTTCAGATCTTTCCAAACTGACTATATATAAACAGATTTTACAGAGAGTTTAAAATGGTAAATAAAGAAGAAATGCTCAGTGCATCATGGGATGCCCTCAGCAGCCTAGACCTATTGCAGAACAACTAAGGCAGGATTCAGGGTCATCTGATTCAGCACTAAACATATATTTTTTTATCAAAAAGGAAGGTTTTTAGCCTAATTATGTGGAGAGCATCTGATTCTGAACTGAGAGTGAAAGACAGGCCTTAAGCTGAAGGCTCTGCCTCCCATTCTACTTTTAAGACCTACAAGAAAGCTCTATTCTTTTCGCTCTGTTGAACTGATATGTTACTACAGTCTGAGGTCTCTGAGAAAATATGGATTTGAAATTTGATTCTGGATTTACCAGGGAGCCAATGAAGAGAAGCCAATATAGGATAAATATACTCTAATATAGGATAAATATACTCTACCCTTTCAGTAGTCTCACTCCAGCATTTCTGGATATGGATAACATCCAGAGTTATCCATATCCAGAGTAGTGATATGACACCAGGTTCCTAAGATTGTTAGGGCTGAGTACAACAAGTTCAGTTTTAGCTAAATTTAGAGATCATTAGAGGTAAACCAGGTTTTTGTGCCTTCAAGACATTCCTGCAGTTTACCTAATTCACGTGTGTTATCTGGCTTCATCTGGTATCAGTGCTTACAAGAACCACATCACATGAACCTCGTATTCTACGCCATATTACCTGGGCTCTGTTTTGTTCTAAAATGTGCTAAAATGTGGGCAAACCTCAATGTATTATATAGCTACTGCATGACATAACATGGCAGGTCTGAATCAGTCTTTTACATTCCTTTGTGTACACTTTCGTACATTTTTGAAAACTCTTTTTTTTTTACTGAACATTGAAGAAGACAAAGATATCTTGCTATGGAAAAATAAGACTTCATGGGGCGTGGTTTAAGCAATTCTGTTTCCGTTCGTTGTGTACTTGAGTGGCATTACATGACACTGAAACCTTCTGCACGAGACACAGACTGGCTCGACAACAACTGTCTGGTAGACATTAACGTCTCATCACGTACCTGTGGCGATAGTGGCACTAACAGGTAAAAGGTGAGTGAAGGGGAACAAAATGAAAAAGAAGTCAAGTGAAGTTCACGTCTCGTATTTTCTTTCATTTGCTCTGTCATCAGTCGTGACCTGAAGAATGCCCATTGGAGTGTTGATAAATGATCCACCAGTGATTCTGTCAGTGATCAGAAATTTCTTGCACTATATGTACTTTATAACTTCTGGAACCTTCTGTTCCAATACTAAATACATGGTGAGAGTATTGTGGGCAAATTCAGTTGCACGCTACAAAAACATTTCTTTTTTTTTTTTGTGGAGAATTCTGAATTAATTTAATTGTTATTGCTTTTGGCAAAACAGTACCTTACATCCACAAAGAAAGAATTGATAGACTTATTAATTGAGGACTTCAGATCTTTTTATGATTTTCTATTAGATATGCCCTGGTATTTATGCAGAGGACAGAATTATTAGCCTTACCTTGCCTTGCTATAAATTTATTTTTTGTGTTTCCCTAAGCTCTATTAAACAGAGCGAGTACTTTTCCAAACATCCTATTTTTATTTTGGATGCTTATATAGGGTAAAATTTATTAGCCCCTCTAATGCTAATAGTCAATTGTGTAACATTTTGCACATCTCCCAAGTAATTCCAGACGATTCTCTCAAAATCCACCAGATCTGATGGTCTTCTGACATGGACTTTGGTCTTTGGTTCATCACAAAAATTGTCAATGGGATTCAAGTCAGGGCATTGTGAAGGCCAGTCATTTTAATCTTCTGGAGGTACTTCTACATGAACAGTGACGTATGTTTTAGGTTGCTGTTGTGTTAGAAAACAAAGCAAAGAACCGGTTATGCTGCCGATTGCTTGATGGCTTCCTTCTTTCTTCATGAATCCTTCCACCTTGAAGACATTCCCACTTCCAGACACACTGAAGCATCCCCACTGCATGATAGTCCCATTACTGTGCTTCACTGTGGGAACGGTGTTGTTTGGGTTGTATGAAAGCTTTTACTTCCTCTATGCCACGCTTGTTCTTTACTGTGTGGCTGTATTTGACTTGATATGATGACACATCTCTCTCTCTAGTTTTAGACACTCTGAAATTCTGCGATAACTTAAACAATATGAAAATAACTGTGACCATAAACAATTCCTTTTCTCAAATCTAAACTGATTACATTTGTTTTGGGGCACAATGCTTCTTAAGTAACAGTTCAACCCCTTGCTTAAGTTTTTACACTGTATGTTAAATGGAAGATAACCCTCAGTTTTAACTTTAGCGTTGACTTTACAAGCTTTGAGCATTTTGGAATAATCTTTCAAGCTAATTTTCAAGCAAAGCATTGCACAGCAGTGGTCTGTGCTATGGCTTAATATATAACAACATTTTATTCCAGGAGGTTCATAATAATAATAACTCTGGTAAATAAAATAATAATTCTGATATTGTGTGCAAACAGAAACAATTTTTGCTAAAGAAAATTAGATCCCTTTAATTTTTTTTGCAATTTTTTAAACTTTAAATTTATAGAGAGGCTAATAATTTTGTCACCATCTGTAAACTGCTGTGTCATGGCACTGGCAGTATGCAGTACCATGCAGTACTCTCTCTCCCTGTATTGTCTTAGGTATAGAGAGTGGGGTGTCCTGCTCTTTCCTGCTCTACACTTGGTATTGATCGTCTTACCAGGCCATGCATACATTCTTCACCAGCTCATACAGATGTTGTAGAAGTAACAAGCCAAGCTCACGCTAGTTATCTCTATTATTCTCTTTGTGGACTTGTCTTTGGCCATTGTGACCTTTACCACTTTCTCCACGGTTAGACTCTCAGGTGAAACCTGTGTTTGCCAGATATCCTGTCTGGAGAGAAAAGTCTTATTTTGGAAAAGTCACCTGCCTGACATCGCTCCGCTCCCTCCCTATCACACTCTCTCTCCCTGTTCAGCTCTGGAAAACTTCTTTACATATTAATTTTTGATTTAAAACTTTTTGTGCCAGCTTCTGTCTCTGCACTATCCTTGGGCCTGCCCAAGTATAGTGGTTTTGAAACAGAAATCTATAAGTCCCCTAGCATTGGGCCTAAAAGTTGCTGCTTATTATGTTTCTAATAAATGAAAACTTGCATGTTAATGTGAAAAAGAAAAGATTCATGTCAAGTGAATACTTCTGCCTCTGAAGGTAGTTTCTGATTGTTTATTGTAGCTATAAGAACAAAAAAATAATGCACATTAAAAAAACTACAACACAAGTAGAAGGGTAAGTTAATAGCCCATGAAAATACTCTTGTGACTCAGGCATAAAGTGAGTCACTCTAGCAGTGGAGTCAGACTATTACCTCTACATCAAAAACCTGTTTGTGCGAAGGAGTAGCTGTAATTCCTGTACAGCTATATACTGCAAACATATAATGTCTTAGATGTCACCTCAGCATTTTTTTTCTACACACACTGTGTAGCATAGGCCGTTCAGTGTTAACTGATGTCATAGTGACGGACACTGAAGTTAGCAGTGCTAATATAATCTGTTCAGACTGTTCTTCTTACTAGAAATCTTTTTAATCACTAGGACTATTTATGCAAATGGCTGTAGTCAACATGACATTGCGGATTTTGTTTGTTTATTAGCTAATGCTGGGAAGCTTGTTTAGCAAGGTACGTTCATTGACTAAGTGGGTGTGTAGCACGGATGTTGTGATTACCTGCTAATTACCTGCTTATTCACATCCCACAAAAGTATTACATAAATAAACAACAGATTGGAGTTTTAAGTTGTCAGCTAATGCTAGCAAGCTTGGTTACCAAACTACTTGGGTAAATTGTATGATTGCGGTACACAGATTCCTATATTAATAATACTCTAAAGGCATGATATGCTTAAGCTATCAAGTCTGTATTAGCAGAGATGAAGATAAGCAAGCTCTTTGGCGACAGTGGGAAGGAAAAACTCCCTTTTAATAGGAAGAAACCTCCAGCAGAACCATGCTCTGGGAGGGGCAGCCATGGGTGCTTGGGTTAAAGGAGGAAGAGAGGACAAAACACATGCTTGAATTCACTGCAGCAGGCTTTGCTGGCACATGCATCACTCGAACAGACCAACACTTGGAATTCAAATGGTTCAGGTGTAACAAAAGAAAAATCAAAAGATTCACCTAGAATTGTTTTCAAGAAGATATCTATATAGAGCTTTAGAGACCCAGACTGAAAGCATATTATATTCATGGGTAATTTTGGGCTTTTAACATGACAAAAAAGGAGAAAATCTGTGATAAAATTATGATATGACACACTTGTTAATTACTAAAAAAATTGATATTTAAAAAGATTATGGGGACATGAGACATGAGAAAAAGCTGGACGATAAAACTCACTCCCATGCTCTGTCTTTCTCATGAAATTAAGACAAAATATTAATGTTTAAGTGGAAGAGAAGAACAGACATATGGACAAATTTCTCATGTGATGTCAAGGTAAATAAGACTCTTTGTAAACTGTGTGAAGCCACTCTCACCATTAAAAACACACAAAAAATGTACACTTTATATTTTAGGCAACTGAATAAACTTTAGATTTAGTCTACTATAATTTTATGATATTTACTAAGACTATGACTTAATCTAAATGGTGTTTTAGTCAAAAAACTAAAAAAACTCAATCAAAAATTGCTGTGAAAATTAACACTGCGTAGGAGTCTACTGAGGTTGAATCACTTCTGCTTCCAACCTCAAGTGGCCATTTATGGAACTGCAGTCATTGGCAATTCATGCCGGATTCGTCATTCAGCGCCGGAGATTGTAGCGTGATTTTGCAATCAACAAGCAGGCAAAAGCACTCCACAAAACTGCCACAGAACTAAATTAGAAGAGATCTTCCCAATTTCCAAACATTTCCTCATGGAATTAAAGGAAGCATGCAGCAGCATTTCAGAGAGCCTGCAGTAAATAACTTTAATAATAAACACAAGCCTGACATTTCAGCTCTGCCAACCAGCTCTCATCGCTGTTTCTCGCAGCTGGTCGACCTTTAGGTTACCTCTAGGCTGAGGTGCTATTAATGTTTCTCCTAATACACACTTTCTCACTTGCATCCATACACAGACACAGTTACACCCGATACAGTAACATGCACACACACACACACACACATAATCAACAACGTTAATCACATATTTACACTTGTTCCAGTGTCTCACATCTGAAACAAAATCATCTCTTACAATACTTGTGTATTTGTGTAGTCTGTCTTTTTTCCAGTGATGAGGAAGTCACGTGTCACAGGTCCTTCTGTTGACTCCACCAGCTAGAGGTTTATATGATGCCTTTCTGAATCATATATTTAGATGTTTAGAGTTTATGTTTCTATCATCCTGATTGTCCATCTACTATTTAGTTTTTCTGTACACAAAAAATCTATTGCATGTCCTGATATCCTCCACTGCTGTTGCTCCTTTTAAGGTTGAACACTATTACATTCATACGTAGCCCTTCAGTAACCTCTTCCTTTGATTTAATTTCTGATCTGGATACAAAACAATACTTTCTTATGTAAAATTTGCATGTAAAGATTTGTTTCTTTTTTTTTTTTCCATTATCTTAAAATATGGTACTGGCTTGCTTGCTGAATGTTTCTCTAGTAATCAAGAGCTGCAGGCCAAATATCTCACATTTGGTAATAAAACAATAGAAGGAGGCATAAAAGTCAGCACGAAGATGCATGACACTAGACAAGAAAGTCAAACAGTGTGATGTCAGGAGAACGAAAATCAAGATTAAAAACAAACAATGGGCCCCATGTTGCAATATTAGCATTTGTAGCTGTGTGTTTACTCGAGTTAGCAGAAACGCATCGCTGAATACAACTGGCCCAGGACATAATGATAGTCTGATCAGGCTTTCAAGGACATACTGGAGACAGCGGAAAACCGGTTGGGATAGGTTGTAATATGCTCTTCTTGATAATCCTCCTGATCTTTATCTCCTCTTTATAATGAGCTACTCCAGATCAGGTTACCGCAGCAGAAAGATGTCTCCATCGGCACAGTTTCAGGACTGTGCTTGCGACGATGTGTGTTGGCTTCTTTCCAGCTTTTGTTCCATTGGTTAGCCGATGTAATTTGAAGGTAATTACAGAGAAGACGCTGTTTTTTCCTTTATTACAAACAGAGGCACTCCCTTGGTATCACACGTGTATGAGTGTTCTGCCTGGCATGAGGTGTGTATGTGTGTTTTGGCCATCTGCTTTGGCTTTTCTGCTAAACCTTTGTTACCAGCACAGACCTACAACATTTAAAACAGAGAGCATTTTTTTGTCCTTACGGTTATGAATGCAGAAGGAGATGCAAAATACTTTCTCATACGTCGTACACAAGACATAGCGCACAGATGCACAAGTAAAGCTTTGGAATCATTATCTACAGCAACCACAGGTTTGGAGATCCATGCATAAAACATAATTCATTGACCAGTTTCATCATGTAAAATGTGTCACCTGTGAGTAAAATGAAAAGGTGGAAAGAGTAAAATATGATAAATCTCATTCATTTCAGCAATAAACTTTTAGAAATTGAGTCTATGTTGAATTTAAAAACACTATTCTGGGTTCTGGTTTAAATGGTAAGATATACATAGTAAACCTTTATCTAACAAGTTGAAAGTGTAAAATTTAATTTGGTCAATTTTGTGGCGATGCCTCCCTTCTTTTTGTTGTGTTGAGCTGAAGAGCGTTAAAAAGCGACTAGTGGAGACTGTAGTCCTGGGCATTGTCCTGGGTAGTACCTACCTATAAGTACCTTACTGCTTCTACTTCTAGCTGCCAGCTGCTGCTGATCAAATTCACTTAATGAATTTATCATCTGCAAGTGTGGACACCTCTATAAAAGCAGAAATTAAGGCAGTATTCTGGTCTAGACCATTGTGTGTATTTCCAGGAGTAGATGTCTCCTTAAAATGTACTTCGACATCACATAACCTAAACACTAGATGTCAGATTCTGCAGGTCTCAGTTAATGTGCTACATGTTAAAGTTTGTGACAGCACAACGAGAAAAGGATTAAAGGAGTACAGCTTACTTGACTGCATTGATAGGAGAAAGCCACTTCTCTCAAATAACATGACAACTCATCTAATGTTCCTTGGAGAGATAAGACCAAATTGTGGATGTTGCACTATAGTCCACAGCACCACCAAACACAGCATTGTAGCAAAAATGCCAAATGCGAAGTATGGTGGTGGAGGGGTGATGATTCAGGCTTGTTTTGCAGTCATTAGACCTGGGTACCTTACAGTTATGGAATCAACCATGCATTCCTTAGAAAACCAAGTTTTTTCCCTCAAATATGTGACCATTTGTCCCATAGATAAAGATGGCTGAAACTGAATCATGCAACAGTAAAGTGACTCCAAGCACAACAAATTTGCAAAGGAATGGCCAAAAAAAAAAGAACCAAAGTGTTGCATTGGTCTAGTTGAAGTCCAGACTTCAAACTGCCTGAAAATGCTTAAAAGGACCTTAAAAGACCTGTGCACAAGTGAAATATCTGCAAACCTCAATGTACTTAAACAACACTGATAGAGTCATATGGGAAACTATTACTTTAAGATATTGCTGTTATTGTGGTTATAAAGCCATTGAATCATAGGCATAGGTTGTACTTACCTACCTACATTAAATCACAAAGAACCAATGTGAAAGTTTAAATCACACTATAAACTGAGATCAGAAATGACCAGATCCATAGCTCCAACGCTGCAAGTAAGCTAGCTGAATGTTGTTAATTTTTCACTAATACCACTAAACGATATAGTGGTCCATCCTGATCATTTAACAGGACACGAGTGGTTCCCAAGTTTGGTGTGAGGACTGCTACAAAGAATCCTTCATCTGTAAGTCCTTTGTGTTCTACTGTGTCCACACCTCCACAAATATATCGGCAGTTGTTGGACTTGTGACAAATTTTAACGTAAAGCCAAACCCTAAGTGCCCGTGTCACACAATGGGTAAATGGAATTTTAAAATAAATTTGTTGCACTGACACATGAATAAATGGTTAAGTTTGAGGATATGTTGATATGTGATAAAGGTAATGTATTGGGGTCCTTTCTATGTGACTTACTGGTGGGAAACTAGTAAGGCTAAGAGTGTACATGACACTAATTAGTATCTAAATACATTCAGTATAAAATACTCCAGTTTGTGCAGTTACCAAGTAAATGTTAGTGCAGATTAATCACATGACAGCAGGCCATGGCCGCTGTGCATTTATAGGCAGCAAAGGCATAAGCAATAAAACACTTAATTCTACTAAAAATGCTTTAACCTTGCATTACTGGATCACTATTGGGTACTAAGTCATAGAGAGTGCAGTGCAAGCATGCCAAACAAGACAAGTATTATTGTTTTTAACTGTCAGCTGAGGACACCTCGGAACTGAGTAACCCGAGACCTGCGCAGAGGCAGGTCATTGAACAATATGACACAAGCATCTGGTAATCCTGTGCATGCGCTGTCAGTGGAGGGCTTGAAGGATGTGGGTTGAGGTGCAGGAGAAAAGGAAAACGACATGAAGGACACAGTGAATAAATAAAATCAAAGCAATTGAAGAAAAACCAAAAGGGAGAAAGAAGAGGGAGGAAAAAAAGAGAGATTTTGTGTATAAGTGGTAAGCATGAGTGTGGTTGTATGAACAGCATGTACTCAACTGATTACCATGCAGGAATGAATGTGAAACGAGAAACACACAGACTTGATGATGTGGTTTAATCATCTATTAAACTTTTTAATTAGAGACTTTTTTAAAACATTGGACTGAGTCACTGATTCATGAACACACAAAGTCTGAAGTAACTTTTCCTATCTTCATTGAGTGCTTTGAAGACACTGTAAAGGAGGCTAAATGTACCTTCCATCAAAGACCATGAACCACATCTACTCTTTGGGGGATAAACATTAACTTTTGGCTTGCCAAAGCATTGCAGTTTATCACAAGGTCGACCTGTTTTTAGTATGATGGCTTTCATACACTGTATATATACATTTCTTCTCTTTGCTGCCAGCAAAGATAACACACTTTTCAGAATATTTTAAAAAAAAAAGAAAGATTAAAAAAATTTGGTAACTAAAACCAAAATGTCTTGGAATATTTCATTCCTCATCCTCTCGCTTTTTTGTGTGGTTTGTCTTAGAGGGTGGCCAAAAGCCTGAAAACACTTAGTGCAAGCATGGTTGGAGCAGAAATGAGCCCATTTCAAACAGGACACTGATTCAATATTGAACCACAAAGATCTCATCGGTTCACATTGTGCACCCATGACTTAGTTCCCAGACATGGAGAGAGCTGGAAGTTTGAGGATGATACCGCAATCATCAGACGGTTACACATAAAAAAAAAAAAGCAGGACAAAAAGGATGAGAGTTCATATCGAGAGATTCACAAAATCTTGCTGTTGTGTGCACAGAGAGCGAGGAGGAGAAGGTGAACTGCTCTAGGTTCCTGTGAAGCTGTCTTGGAGAACCTTTCATGTCCATACAGGAAAGGGAAATCTCAGAGAAGGCTTTATCTCTTAGTGAAGCTAAAGGTTAAATGTTTTTAAATTATCCTGACTGGAAATATAACAGGCTTGTTTGCGATGTTTGTGGCCCAAGACAGAAAGATTCTGCAGCTGGTAAGCTATTGGCTAAAAGTAATGAAGCCATAAAATGCTCTCAAATATACAGTTTGCAGCAGTATTCATGTAGGGTAAGTAGCAGTGCTGCAAAACATACTATTGATCTGAGTCTAAGTGATGGCTCTCTTCTTCTTTTTTGATACTGAGTTTAACATTTTTTCATGACTCTGGATAAATTGGTGATGTTGCCACAGTAAATAACCCCCCTACACAGTTTGCAATGTTTCATTTACAGCCATAAGCATGCTTGAGGCTTTACGCTCTCACTCACTGTAGCCTACTTTCTACTCAGGACTACTGAGTCATGTGACGGCACAACAGTAGTACAGAACAAGAGAGGAGGAGCAAAGCATCCATGCAAGATTTGAGAGGAGCGGTGTTTGCACAGACATGTCTACACTAGGAATGTATTGAACATTGAGGACTGAAACTAAAGTATGCTATATCCGTCTGATATGTGGTCATGGTTCTAAGCTGGAAAGAGTGGATTGTCAACTTTGTTGTATGATGCCATTCCATCCTTGGGCAGACTAAGGACATTTTGGGCATTGCATTTCTTGATCTTAACTGCATTTGTAAGTGTTGTAAGTGTGCTATAATGGCTAGAATATGAAAATTTGAATTAGAAAGAAAATATGAACCCATCATATGGGTTTATGTATATTATAGTATATTACAGCTCAACCCCAAAATGGGAGTTTCAGGCAATTGAGAGCTGCACATGAAAAATTCACTTATCAATAATAAAGTAAAATGTGGAGGAAGTTGAATAAAACACAGTGGAAGAAGAAAAATATATAGTTTACTATATGCTATATACAATAACTGGAACTAAACACAGCACAAAAAGAGAAAAAAACAAAAAAAAAAGCTGACTAAACATTATGGAAGAATAAAAAACATGAGAGAAAGTGAATAGTAGAAGAGAAGAGAAGAGAATAGCCCTTTATGGTCATTGTGCAAAGTTCCATCTCTAGAGGTTCAATAATACACAACAACAACAAAAACAAAACATTAGTTAAATAAAATATCAGAAAACACTACAGAAGTGTTTTTGAGGAGAGGATAATGTAATGGAACAACTGTGGAAGAAACCAAACATGCATAGTATCACACTGACACAGTATCACACACTCAGTGTGAGGAAGAAAAAGATGCAAGGTAATGTGTGTTTTATTCACATGATTCATATATAGAATAGAATAGAATAATCCTTTAATTGTCCCACAAGGGGAAATTTGGGTGCAACAGCAGCAAGAACGACACATGTACAAACAAACAGTACACAAGACACAGAACAGAGACATTCACAATTTTTACATATTTACATGAAGGAAGAAAAACACTGATTACCAAAAACTGAGTACCATAATGTTATTAGATTAAATAAATTAAATACAGATAAGATAAGAGGCCATCCTGGTTGTAGTGTGAATTGGTTGATAAATAGTATCAACCAATAGTGCAAGTTACAGCGCTGGTGTAAACATCTATGATTGTTGGGAGCAGTTCTGATTGTACAGTCTGACAGCTGCAGGGAGGAAGGACCTGCGGAAACGCTCCTTCGTGCATCGAGGATGCAGCAGTCTGTCACTGAAGGAGCTCTGCAGTTCAGCAACATTC
>VUQR01017704.1:20939-32015 GCA_015108515.1 Hemichromis elongatus | reverse complement strand
TAAACGTGGTTTTGTCTGTGTGTATCAGGTGATTGCTGCATGCGTACAATTTGTCCGCAGAATTTGTACTTAGTTGTAAGCTGTTGTACATTTACAAATCATGTTTTACGCACACACAAATTTGAAGTTACGGACGAAATGTAGTTTACACACACACAAACATTTTGAGCCTATTTTCACTTCATACAACACCAGCATACATAGCAACAACATCGGAATGTTGTTGTTCGGACTGGAGAAGTATAGTCAGCTGATAACAAAGAGAAAGAAGATGGTCAGAACCGAGGGGATCACACTACAACAGGGGTAGGCAACTCCAGGCCTCAAGAGTCGGTGTCCTGCAGGTTTTAGATGTGTCCTTGATCCATCACAGCTGATTTAAATGGATAAATTACCTTCTCAACATGTCTTGAAGTTCTCCAGAGGCCTGGTAATGAACTAATCACGTGATTCAGGTGTGTTGACCCAGGGTGAGATCTAAAACCTGCAGGGACACCGGCCCTCGAGGACTGGGATTGGGGACCCCTGCTCTAGGGTAAGGAAGAATTGTGGTTTTCATAAAAGTACACCCGATGACAAATTTAACCCATGTCTTATGTATTTAAGACTTATATATTCTAAGTATATCTATAATGTTTGCATTAAAAGTCTCATTGAGTTACTCTGTCACTTGACACTTCGGATAATGCAGATATAAAAAAAAAAATTATTCACACATAATGCCATAATTACAGCCAAATATTTTGTTATGTTTTGGTTTATCACCTATATATACCTATATAATTAATACCACTCCTGTCAGTCTGAGATATAGAATGTGTTCCTAATCTACCATCCTAACCTGTGAAATTTGAAAATGTATTTTAGCTTATTAATCTCCCCATTTATCTGAAAGCAAATAGCCTCCAGCAAGACTCTGATCTCTAGGTGAATGTGCAATAATAAGGTTGCACACTAACTAAGAGTAATCAAACACATATCACTGTGATGTATGACACATAACCTTTTAATTAGCCGCTCCATCAGCTGCTCCGGGCATAACCACTTGATCATCATTAGTTATTCGGTACAAAGCGCACGGCTTTGGATGAACTTTTAACCTTTCTACCATGAAAAGTTATCTTTGAAACTGCTTTCTGGATTTTCATGAAATTTTAAAGGGATAATTGTGATTCCAAGTTAGTATGTTTTTTCATGACATCACACTAATATTCACATTCTAAATTTTTCAAATCCATCTAAGCAAATTAAATCAGAAGAAAATCATTAACTTTTCTTAAATAAAAGCCTTTCTTGGGGAGCAGGACTGGACGCGTATGTTTGCGAGTGTTATGGAGTGCTATGCAGGCTTGAAGCACTTTGCATGGCCTCAGGATTTGCAGCATGGATTTCAGTCTATTTAGAAACTGGCAGACTGTTTGCATCTTCTGATGTTAGATGGGGACCAGACTTGACTTGAAAAGATGAAGAAATGCTCGACTTCATACTTTTTCAGCCTAATCTGACATGATATCCCAGAGGCATCGAGGGATTAGCCAGTTTAAACAACAATATGTGAACATGTGAGTCAATCAGGGAAAGTCTGTCACTTCACTTTGCAACAAAGAACTTTTTCATATCACTTTTCTCAATTTAAGAGGCACCTGTAGAATCAGACGAGGCAGATCCCTGCTCCTTCAGCAGTGCTTGTTAAGGTTTTTAATATGTTCTCATGTTAGAAAGTCACCTTACTCACCTGACTCTAACACACACCTTACATGACTATTGATGTATTATGCTCATATCTGATTGCGTTGCTTGCCTCATCTCTACATAGCTGTGGCAGAACCCCATGTGTCGGTCATGAAGTGGAGCTTTAACTTCTTCCAGCATAATTCTCTTCTGCGTGCACCTTAAAAATGCGGACGCTTTGAGCGAAATCTCTAGTCTGTTTGTTGCACTCATATTTATGAGTGCAATAGTTATAGCAGCATTACTAAGTAACTTAATATATGCATTTTCTTCAGAAGTTGGCCAGGCTTAACCTAAGTAAAGTGGTGAGAAACTTGGACAATCTGAGATTGGATTTATTCGTTGTTTTTTATTTTTTATTTTGCCCAACCGTAAAGAATCCCTAGTTTAGATCCAAAGGTCACCAGACAGACTACATAATTAAAGTGGATATGTGGACAGAAATGTCTTGGGATCCCCCAGGAGTAACTGGAAAAAGGTGGTGATATACTGATAGATCAGAAGACGAATGGATGGATGGACAGATGGATAGTGAATGAAAATGAAATAACTTTTTGCATTTTTGAAAGTGGGCATTGCCAAATATGAAAAAAATAGAGATGGGAAATGATCAGCTAATGCTGTCTATCTGGCCTGCTTGGATAGAAAGGTGCAGTCTCCCTATCTCAAATCATAATAATATCACAAGACATATGTTGGCTAACCACTAACTCTATTTACTGAGGAAACAAATCCTTATAATGTCTTTTAATTCAACCAAATGTTTAACAGAACTAAAAGGCACCTACCTTTCACTCAAAGAGGCCACACAATTAGTTATGCATAACTGTAAGCTCGAGCAGGCAAGCTGTAGAAACATGTGTCTCCTATGGTTTGAAATGAGGAAATTACATATATTTTATATCATTAAGTTTAACTCATTAAACCCACAGGATTGGCTGTACATAATCTAACATTTATTTTTACTCTTAGCTGTTTGAATCTTCATTCAATCTTCAATCTTAAACTTCTATTTTAAACCATAATATGTAGAGAACACTGGGCCAATTAGGAGCAGCAATAGCAAAAGTAGAATTCATCCAAACCAATGTGACCACAGGCTGGGGAACGATTCTGCATACGGAGGCAGAAAATGTCCAGGCCTCGTGCAGCTCGAGTAATAAAGCCATCTCCTCTTACAATGCACCAGTGACGAGGTCAAATGAACTCCATAGTCCCTGGGAATACAAATATGGGAGTTTCTCTGAAAATGTATTAGGTTTATAGACTGCGTGTAAAAACTAATGTAATGATGGTATTCCTATCTGCTGTTAGAGGAAACAAACAATCTGTTTTCTTACATGAAACTCACAGTCCACACCAGAGAGATAATCACTGGGTATAAAGCAAATGAATGCACTGTGGTGATGTCACACTTTTATTAGGATGTGAGCCTTTTCTTTCCACAGCCCAGGGGGAGGGAAAAAAAAAATCACGGCCCTCATATTACAGTTGCTTCCACAGATGGGTAAACCACCCTTGTGTGCCTGGTGAGTGGGGGTCTCCTCCAGCCCAAACTGGAATGTACCAGAGCAATTTATCACTCTGAGATCCATGAGTCAAGAGGAAAAAGATGTATCATTCCCTCCGAAAAAACAAAGAGGCCCGTGCTTTAGGAAGTCCATGTGAAATGAGAGGTTACGACACTACTTTTGTGCAACAGAAACGTCCAGCGGCACAGAAACGGCACTTTGCTATGAAGAGTAGCAAGTAAAATAGTGACTTGAACCTTCTTCCTAGCTATGCTCTGCTACCATGGATGCAAAAACCATAGATAGCTATAAAAGATAGCACAGAGGTTATCACCTCAACCTCCCTTGACTCCAGTGACAACAGTATCTGTTTGCCTACAAGTATTCTTTGCAACACGCCTGCTGCATGCCCGTGCAGACTCCCATTAATGTATACAGAAGCCTCAGAGCAGAATGAATTGCCTCCTCTGCAGAGCTAAGTGCAGGAAACCTTACCTGAGGCAGGTAATGTTACAAATAGCTGATAGGTGAGTAATGACAGCTCTTTAAAAAAAAACGTATTTATTCAGCCATGTCGGACTGTAGTTTGTAGGGAGTGTTTCACAGTTCTGCTCAGCCCTGCCTGGAGTCATCTGTGTGTGTCTGTTGTCATCTTTTCTTCTTTTTTAACTGCAAGGCACTGGTGATGTGTTAGTTTTCTTGCCAATAATTCATGGAGTACAGCTTCCTCATCTTGTACTGACTTGTAAAGCTTCTAAAAAGAGAGAGAGAAAAGCCTGCTTTGTTTTATTTCATATGCCAATCAGTGAGCTTTAGAGGATTAAATGTATTTACTAAGAAACGTTTGAATGCATGAATCTTTTTGACCAAAAAACACTTTCGGTGTCATTTTGTATTGAGCATATGAATGATCGCATTTTAGAGTTCTCCTCGAATGAACTGAAGTGAAGCACGTTCTTCTGATTGCTGAGGTTTCGCCACCATTCTTGCAAATCCCCTTTTTAATTTTGCACGAATAGATTTACAGATAGTTGCGTAACAGTAACTTGAATGTAAGACATCGCGCAGTGTGTGGGAATCTGCTTTGTGAGGCAGCTGGATTCTCATGGTACATGCATATCATAGAAGAGTCCGCCTTGTCAGTCTTAAGTCTATGCACTCATGGCCACAATGGAAAATGTTTGCATGTCTTATTACTGCGTCCACATGTGACTGATTTACCACATGGCTCTGCTCTGTTGATTGGTTATGCAACATCATACTGGTTGCATGATCAAAATTCTTGCAGCAGTGTGCAATGAACTTGTGTTCGTGTTACCTTAAAATGATGGAGGCAATGTCTGCGACGACTGACTGTGAGTAACTAAAACAGCAATAGGGTGGATCAGTCCATCAGTTTATGATTGAATGGGGGTCAAGCAGGCAATTCAGTGCAGTCTGTTTGAAACAGTATAAATCTGTTGCCATCTATACAGGAATTCATTCAACAACATTGCTTTAATTTAGGAATATAACCAGAATACAAACAGTTGTCAAGCAGTTCAGTTGTTCCTTATTGCTAAGATATGCATTGCAGACAAGTTGCACATGTTGGACATTTAAGTCCGCCAGATTGAAAAATGTTCACATGGTCTTTTTGTTAGATGGGAGGTATTTGCTAATCAGCCCCAAAGACAGACTATGTTAGGAGAATAGTTGCAGTAACCTGGTGATGGAAAGTGGTCACCCGCAAACTGATGGTGTTGCATGCTCATCCTCGTAGTAACCTGCTAGTCACTGCAACTACTTGCAGTCAGTGACATAAAAAAATCAGTGCAAGCAACAGGCAACCAACAACTTTTCCTGATTGAAAGGAAATTTTTATTGTGGTGTGAGTGAACCATTACTTTTTAGATGTTTGCCCTTTCCATAGTTTTCAGACATGACTTACCAGATGGTCACATGCTACAATAGAATTTTCCAGAACCTGCATTCACTCTGACCGAGATAATTAATAAAATTAAAACGTCCTCATGCATCCGCGATATCCTGCCTGTCAGATTTCTAAGGGAAGTTCATGAATCTTTTAATAATTGATCCATAATTAATTCTTCACTTTTCACTGATTCTTTCGCTGTGGAACACAATTTCCTGAATAAGTTTAAACATATTTCCAAACTTCCCTTTCTCGCCAAGATTTTAGAAAAGATTGTCAATGAACAATTGATTGCTTTCTTAAACAGAAATGAACTCTTTGAAACATTCCAGCCGGGCCTTAGAGCAAATCATAGCACAAAGACAGCTCTCCTCAGAGTGACGAATGAGCCTCTAAATCCTCTGTTTTAGTTTTATTAGACATGAGCGCTGCGTTTGATACCAAGGATCACTGTATTTTTTTTTAACTGTTTCCAACACTTAGTTGGCATATCTGGTTCAGTTTTTAAGATGGTGTTATTGTTACTTATGGGAGGTTTTTCAGTGTTGTCATTGGCAAGTCACTGTGGGGTACCTCAAAGGTCTGTCCTTGGACCTCCCCTGTTTTCTTTATTCATCTCTTTCAACCCCACTAACACTTTTAAACTAAATGCAGGGAATGATTGTTTTCGAGATATTAAATGCTATTTGGCACAGAACTCCCTGCAGCTAAATATGGATAAGTTTAAATTAATCATTGCTGGCCTTGATGCATGTAACACACTCACAACACACCTGAGCAAAGTGTGTTTATAAAGTTTCACCAATGACGAAAAAAAAACCCCTCAGCATCATTTTGACAATCTAACCTGAGTGGGCATGTGACTCCAGCTGTCCAATCTTGTTCTCAGCAGTCCTGTCTCAAATTTTATCCAATTTTTTATAAAATTGAATTTTTTTCATAGTGATTTCATTTTTTTTTTAAAATCTCCTCAAGGTTAGATTATTTCAACTCATTACTCATTTGATTCAGCCAACAAAGTTTGCAAAAATTACGGCTAAAAATACAAAACATGTCACGTTTATTTTAGATTGATCTCATTGGTTACCTATTAATTTTATAATTGACTTTTTGATTTTATTGTTGACTTTTAAAGTTCACTCTGAACCAAAATATATGTCAGATTTGCTGACACTGTAATTGTCTGGTTGTAATCCAAGATCCTCAGCCAAGGCTTTGCTGGCTATTCCACAACGTTGGCCGAGAACAAAGCGTGATCGGGCCTTTTATGTCAGGGACCGTAACTCCTTGGAACAATCTCCCCGAGGAGATCAGACTGACTGTCATCATCTAATTCCCCCTTAAAGACACATCTTTATAAGTGGAAATTTTCTATGCCTCCAGTTATTTCTATGTGATTTCTATAATGTCTTGTTTTTATCATCTACTAATACTACTAATAATCATACTAATTACCTTTTTTCAAATTATTTCCATTTGCATTCAAATTACTTTGAGCCCATCTTTTATTTTCCTTATTCGTCATTTTTAATCTCTTTGTGTTTTCTCTGTTCCCACACTTAATGTTGTTTCAATTTTATCTCTTAAAGGTTTTCTTTTGCTGTTTGTTTCCTGTCTTGTCTTGGGGAAAGGTGCTGCATAAATAAAGTTTATTATGATCATTTATTATTAATGAATTCACTATATAACCCCATAAATCACTCATTCATCTACCCACCATAATCACTCTGAACGGTCCTATTAACCATTAAATATTAATAATAATAAATTAAATAGCTTTGAACAAATAAAAGAGCTTACAGTATCTCCTTGGGTCCACATCCAAGTCTATCTGGACATTTACATGTATATTTATAGGGTATAGTGTCAAACCCCTTCTGCATGCGCACATACATGTGGTATGAGCTATTCACTAAAACTCATAATACATGTAAAAAATGTAAATTGGCCCTGTCCTGTTTAATCCCACTGTGCTGGCAGCAAGTGAGTCATGAGCAGCCAGCAATTGTTCAAACCCACAGAACTTTATTATTCCCCAAAGTTTCCAAGCTGAAATTTGGAAAAATATGCATGAGCGTCATGCAGACTGGATTTACAGTCTGTATGTCGTTTTCCACTATGTTTATTTAGTGGAAAATATATTCACAGAGATCCCCACAGTCGATTTCTACAGAACCCCCCCCCCCCCACACACACACAAATCTCTTAAAATAAAACAATTCAGGCTATAACTTTTGAATTTGGATAAGTTGGAAAAATAAAGAAAAATCAAATATTAAATACTGAGATTGGGTCACTGTGGCACACACGACGTAGCATACATCTTAAAATCACAACTCAGGAATTAGCAGATTGTTAGTTGTTTACTGCGGGCTCTTACACTGGAAAAATCTTTATTTGCCTCTTCAGAGTTCAATGTGAGCGTTTCGTCATATCTTAAAGCTTCCCTCTCACGTGTTCACTCCCCTCTTAATCCAATTAGACAGTAATATGAGATCATCTACCTTTTTTTGGGGTATACTGGGATTGTTTTCCCGTGATGTGTCCCATCTCAGTGTTTCATTTTATCCTTTCAGAGTTAGAGCGAACAAGTCTCAAACACCTAAACATGTGTTTTTTCTGTGGTTTCTCTTTTCAAAACAGGAGCTGGGTTGTGTTATACTACCGTCTACACATAGTCTGCCAGCAAAAGCAGAAATTTAACCCTAAACTGATGTGGTGCTTTTTATTTTGTTTTTGTTTTCACACACTTGTTACTTGCCACACTTGGCACCATATCAGTTTAATCTGTGTACTCAGCCTTTCAGCATACAACATTTATACACGAGATGCTGCTACTGTTTAAAATGCCCTCAGGAGTCTTTCTGTTGTTGTGCCTACAAAGTGGGATAAGACGCAGATAAGACTGAAAGGTCCCACATTATTTATCTCAAGTGTATTTTAAATTTCACCTCAAGAGACCACACAGATCATTTACGTGCCTTTGGTGCTGCCCGTGCCCCATTCCACAAGGTCTGGGAGTTACAGCACAGAGCAGCCAATGGGAGCACACTCACAGCACAATCACTTGATACGGTTCACACTTTGGTCTCTTTTCTAAGGCTACGTCCACACTAATGCGTTTTTGTTTGAAAACGCATCGTTTTGTCTCCATGCTGGCCTCCCGTCCACACTGAGATGGAGTTTCTGGTCAGGGAAAACGGAGCGTTTTTGGAAACGGAGACTTTCAAAAACGATGACATATGTTAGTCATGTGACCACTTCACCCAAGGTGGTCAGACGGCATCATACAGCAGTTGTTTTGTTTGCTCAAAGCTTTTAGTGGCCGTATTGAAGATTAATATGTGTCTCGGAGCAACAGCTCCACCTCATTATTAACATTCGGTACTTTGTCTCGCCATTTAGCCGCCACGTTTTAAAGAGCCGGAAAGTAAATAAACAACAGATGGAAATGACGCAGGTTGAATCGTCTTACGTTTCGCGCATGCGCGGTACTGGATCATAAGTGTTCTCCGCCGTTTTAATGTAGATGCGCAACTCTGTGAAAACGACTCAAAACGATAGTGTAGACTCGGTGCGATTTCAGACGAAAACGCCGTTTTCAGATCTATCCGGGCTAGTGTGGGCGTGGCCTAATTAACTTTTAGCAGAGCAGGATGGGGGAAAATAGAAATATGTAAATCAGTGTAACTAAGTGGTTTCAGTTTTGACCTTACAAATGGTTGTACACCTCGCTCATACTGAGTTCTTTAGAGTCTCTAAGTTCAAAGACAATGAAGCAGTCAATTTGCATGAAAGGTAATTTGAGTTTCCACAAGAAGTTGAAGGAAGTGATCATTTAAAGAAGAACACTGAACAGTAACCTCAGTGCTCATCTCTGTTTGCCACATTAGACTGGGAAGGCTCAGCCAGTCGCCCTTGTTTCCTGGAACTTAACCCATCTGGTGATGGCTGAATCACTTTCCTCCCCGTAAGCGGCGATGAACTGCTGAGTCACATTGCCCTTGGTAGGTAATTTTAAAATCTGAGTATTTCTACAACATGTGCTTCATGTGTTAAGGACAGTGTGTAGCCTATTTCCAACATCTGACCAATGTCTACCATCATATGCATTTCATCCTTTCCATTTCTTTATTCTCACCACTAGCACTTTCCTATGATTTCGCTGAGATTTTACACTTTGCACAGTTTTGAAGCTCCCAACCAGAATAGTAATTCAACACCTTGTTTAGCCTGAGAAGATGCAAGACTGTGCTACACTATGCTCAGCATTATTTGGGGGGATGGCAGTTAGTTTGACAGTGTTTGTGCAGTTCCTCTGAGGCAGCAGGCCGTGCTTTCATCTACATGGATGTGTGGGTTTGTTTCTATATAAGAGCTGAGAATCCAATAAAACATGTAAAAATCCAGCTGACGCGGCTGATGCATGGCTCACATGAGGAGAAAAACTTCATTTGACATCAGTGCCTCCATATAATTTGGGTTCACTTATAAAATACACTGAGGTCAAAACAGGATACACATTTAGCCTGGACTGGCATTACTGGATATTTTAACAATTCAATGTGCAATTTAAAAGTGCATATAAATTTGGGGTGTATTCCAGGTTGTCACAGCTGTTTGTCAAGGCTGAGAAAAGGAAGCCCCGAGCCGATGGGATCGGCTGAATGTTAGCTCTGGTTACAATCAAAAAATTATTTGCAAGAAAAAAAGTAAGCCTGAAAATTCATGGATAACAACAATAATTATATTTTAATATTTCAGCATTAAAATATTTGGATTAAAGAGATTGTGCATACTGGTATGTTTGTGTATGAACTAGTTCAAAAATGTTCTTACTCATAAATTCTAATGTTGTGTAAAATCCGATTTTGATATTGTTTTGTGGTTTCTTGGAAATGTCCTAGACTGGGTTCACTAATGAAGGAAGATAATTTAACAGGCCAATCAGTTGTTTTGCTGTTGCTGTTGGTGTCTTTGTGGGAGAGAAACACCACAGATGCTGTTTGTCTAGTGGTAAGTTCTATTAAAGCTCTTCTGCTGTTTTACTCCCTGCACGGCGTGAATCACCACAGCATTCTCTAAAATCTCAAGGGGGGTCGTCCTCCGTCTGTTGTGGCATGTGTTACAGAGTTTCCACTTTGCTTACATTAGTTTTTCAAGTGGGCTGGTATGATTTAGTGGTAGATTTTACTCCAACTTAAGATCATTGTATAACCCACGGTATATAAATAACAATTTTGACTCGCATATATCACAATTCATTTGAAAGCTGAGCTGTTCCTTTAAGAAGTTCATCTCTGGTGAACCAGGCTCCCAAGGGCCATGCTTTTTATCATATTTGCACTTCCAGTCCTGCCAGCTTCCTTTCAAAATGTCTGCTTTTGGCTTTTCTGGATGTCACTTACAGCATAGGCATGTCCTGACTTCTCTAATGATAATTGACAGCTTATGTAAATGGGCGAATGCTTTGCTCTTGAAGGGAACATTCAGCGCGTCTCATGAATATCTGATGCATATGCAGGACGATCACATGAGGCGACCCTGAATCTCTAGAGCGAGGGAGCAATGGTAGAGTGAAGCATGGCATCCCTAAAGCTCTAACAGTTCAGCCCTCGGCTTTTCTGACAGATTAGCTGCGTAGAGTATAAAGATGCATTTTGGCAGCTTGCTCTGAGAAAAGCAGAGAAGCGAGCTGCGACTTGGTTATCAGGCAGGAAATCTGTATGCAAATAGGATTAATAGCCTCCATTAAACGCCAAATAAAGCAGGCAAGCATGAGAGTCAGTAACAAAGTGACATTTTAAGAGATTATGGACACTGCAGCATTACATTAGAAGACTAGTTACTTAAGCTTAAGAATGCACAACAAAATATTAGCTTAATTTTCCCCATCGGTAGGCATACTCACAAGGAAAT
>VUQR01017704.1:0-20919 GCA_015108515.1 Hemichromis elongatus | reverse complement strand
GTCATATACATAAAATGGGCACTGATTATTCAAGACCTTGTATGTGAGGAGCAGGACTTTGAATTCAATTCTGGATTTAACAGGGAGCCAATGAAGAGAAGCCAATGTAGGAGAAATATGCTCTCTCTTTCTAGCTATCCAATTGCTCACCCCTGATTTGGAGTCATGTTTCTGGCCACTTGACAAACGTGAGTCCAACATATTTTCAGCCCTGTTTGGGTTTCCACCAGTCCCTGAGGTCTGAGGTAAATTAGTCTGTGTTGTTTGTTGCCATATAGGTATTTAGCATTACCATAGAAATTTGATGCTTATTTAACATGAAATCAAATGAAGGTAGTTCTACATAAACAGTAGGGAAACAGATAAGGCAGAGCAGGCTTTGGTTTGCAGTGCTGGGGTACAGCACGAGTTGTTACTGTGCGTCAAAAACAGGACGGTGTTTGAACGGAGTCAGATAAACGACTGGTGGCCTTAAAGTGTCATTTCCCTTTGGAAGGCTTGTAATCACTTGACAAGCAGCCTTACCCCTGGGCCAACAGATCCAAGCCTCGGATAGTGACGAGCCAATGAAACATCCTTCAAGAGCACCTAAGGAAGTCAGTTTGTGGTAACATTAGGAAAATGGCCTCAAAGCGAGTGATTACATCCCTTGTACGGTCACCACATGTGCTGTTTGAAGGGTCTCTTTCTACTGATCCAGAAGCAGGAGCTAATCTGAACTTTTAACTCTGCTTTAATGTATAACATCTAACAATGCTTAGATGTTCTCTTTTCTGAATGTCTAAAATCATTTTCCTCATCAAACTAAAGGAACTCACAGCAGGAAGCGCGGCACATCCTTGTTGCAATGGAAAAAGACACTTTTTTTTTCTCTTCTTTTTCTCTCTCCGTTTAACAAACAGTGGAAACGGTTCCACTCGATGAGCCGGCAGCTGTGAAGCGTCTGTCCCACAGACTTAAACATCTTTAAACTTCAAACATTAACAGAGCATCCTGCCACTCATAAAACACCCTTTCATATAATCCAACGTACCATCTTGACAGGGTACTACTTAATAACCACTTACCACAAATTCATATCAAAAATAATAGTTTCCTTCTGTATTTATTTTTATTTTTATGGCTCATAAGTTTTAAGCAACTTTTAATAACTGCATTGGGATTAAAGCACATCATGCACAACTGTTTGTATAATTAATGTTAGGCCACCCCCTAGTGGACTGATCCCATATAGCAGCCTTACAAAGCTCATTTGTTTATTTTTTTATTTATTAATTATTATTATTATTATTATTATTATTATTGTTATTATTATTTTGTATTTGTAGTGATTATTTTATATGACTCTTGTTGTTAGGGAAAGGGAAATTTGAGATTTAACAATTTATGAACTGTAATGTGTCATTACTTTTCCTCTTCCACCCAAGAAGCTGAAAAAGCACCTTCAGTTTTTATTTTACTGCAAGTGACAAAACCTTGATTGCTACTATAGATAATCCAGTGTCCCCATGCTGAACTGCATCGTACACATAAATGTTTCCATGTAGCTGTACTGTCGAATTTCAGTGTCCAGCTGTTTTATTGTTTCACTGTATAACTGCAACTGACAAGCAATGGATGCCGTCTGTGGCTATAAACACTGCTTCCTGTCTCCTTCAGTCAGATGGCATCTGTGTTTATACCAGCTGCTGATCCTCGCATTTCAAAATGTAGACAACTGACTATACGCAACTTTTTTATCCAGCTGCTATTTTTTCATATCTAAAAAAATTGCACAAGCATGCAAAAAGTATATACCATCTTAGACTGATTACTCTAGAACGTGATGTATGTAATCAGCGAACAGATATAAAGTTACCTGTGTTTCCCACCTATATGAAATAAAAATCAGTGTCAGTTTTTGTTGCTATTGATTTATTGACTAAAGTCAAATGTACTTTTTTGCCATACAAGTCCTTATAGCTACACTTTGATTTATCTATTTTTTTTATTTTTATTTTTTAATGTTAATAAATCTTTCAGTGTTTGGGCATTTTTAGAAGGATATCATAGGTGCTATGCACCCTGTAGACCAGTAGAGGGAATCGATAAGATAAAGTATTGAAAAAAATAAAGCTACAAGCTCAGTGATAAGAAAATCCACAGTTCTCTAATGTAGACCACACACTATAGCAAACATTTTTACAGCTGGATTCATCCTACACTGGACAGAGCTCAGAGCTTGTGAGCATTGGTAGTGTGGACTGTCATAACTGGCAGAACCCATTTGGTGCATAGCTTGCAGAAAATCTGACTTTTAAATGAGTGTTTGAGGGAGATTCAGGAAGAGGTGTAGGTCTTTGGAATGAACATATTCTGCTATAGATTCAGAGTGTTTAATCCTAGAAATAGCTGTTAAAATCTTACGACATCTTGATGCATTCTCAATCATCCAGGTAAGTAGATCTCTAGTGGAAGAAACGTTTCGTCAGTCATCCAAGTGACTTCTTCAGTCTCAGCTAACTGCAGGTTTCCCCAACCTGACGAAGTGACGAAACGTTTCTTTCCCTGAAAACGCCAGATGAACAGAATGAACCTTTGGAGAAAACCAAACACCAAACCATAACTCTTTTTTTTTTTTTTTTCTAAAGGCAAGAAGGTAATAGTTCTTAAATCAGACTTGTTAAACCTGTAAAGAGTAGCATGTGCTTGAATGGTGGCAAAATGTAACTCAGCCAAAGCGAGGTCACGTTGGAAACGCAAGCAGCACAGAGATACTAATCTATAATAATGAGTTGGATAAAGGCTTACATGGTGGGATCCAAGCAGCCAAAGAACCTTTAATTATTTACGTCTTTGTCAAGTTGGTCAAAACTAGAAGAAACTGAGTATTTGTATGAAAGCATTAGGATTTTGTTTGTTTATGTCTGTGGTGTGCACATAAATGAAATGGGTATTACCAGCCATTGCAAATTAGAAAGAGCTCATACCAATATGCTGAGTCTTAGCAGCAGGCTTTAAAAAACCCTGGTTCCTACACAAGCCAGGAGGCCAGTATGAAGCAACAATAATGCTTGTTGGAAGTAGCACAGACCAAACGACTCACATTGAATTAGTGGCTCTTGGGGCCTGTGGGGGTCCGAACACTTATTACAGTAAGTGGACTTCAGTCAATTCAATACTTGGGGACCAAGCTGTAATCTTGTTAATGATGAAGTGATGTGCTCTTTCACACTTAATCTGATTTAGTCTTTTGTTCAACTGTTTCTATTTAGTTTTATGAATTTTTCATATTCTACATTAGTCATTATTGTTAATTTAACACAATTCGACTGTCATAGATCAAAAGGCTGGGTCTATTTGTGTCTTTTGTAAATATTAGTATCTGCAGAGGGATTTATTTTATGTCATTTCCCCTTTTTTTCTGTTAGGTGTGTATGAACGTGGCTATTTTTTTGTCTAAGGTTATGTTTAAAAGCAGATACAGAATTTAAGGTTATGTTCATTAAGTAGGCTATGTCATACTTGTTGAGGCAGTAATGGTGGTTTTAGTTTAGGACTAGCAGATCTAGCAGTCAAGACTAGAAGTTCTTAAGACCACATCTCACAATGCTGTGATTGCAACCGTTCCCCAACTCTCTGTGAATGGTACTCAGGGCTGTTCATCAATGGACTTTAATCAATGGTCTTTACAATTTTATTATTATTGATCAAGGAACTATCCTACCAGGCCCCTGAATGATCAATGGGCTGTGAGGTTAGTTCCTTCCTGGAGAAGTCACTTGGCTGAGTGATAAAACACTGCTCCTACTGAAAACCAGCCGCTTCGCGGGTGCTGGAAAACGCTACGTCCAGAAGAACAGAACCAACTATTTGGGATTTTTAAGACCACAGCTAAGTTCTGCAGAGTAGAGTCAAGATAACGATTTTTGAAAATAACACCATAACGAAAATAACAAATGGGTGGAGAAAAAAAAACTGATTCATTAGAAAAATAATTAGAAAAAAACCCCCCAAATAGCACAATTTGTAGAAAACTGATGTGAAAAAAAAGGATTATGAAGGATGTGCATGAAATTATAAACACCTTAGTAAAATCACTTTTTAAAAAAATCTAGTTTTATAAACCTTGTTATGTTTATACCTGCAAAAGAACCTGAATTATACTTAATATATACAAATATATACAGTGTTCGATCTATCTGATATTCCCCCTTTTTTATAATTAATAATAATAATAATAATGATAATAATGATGCAAAACTGGCAGTTCAAGACTAGAGACCGCAAAAACACAAACTGTTCAGCTCACAGGTGCCAAACATAAGGTTCAGGGATGTAGTGTAAAACTGTAAAACTATGAACTCCTCCCGGGGTGATTCTAGGATCAGTTGGGGGTGCTGAGCCCCCAGAGAGCTGCCCAGCCAGGCAAGATAAACTTTACTCGCCACAGTGAGACTTCCTACCTTGTCTCCGTCAGTCCTTGCATCCTTAAATGTCTCCAGTTGTACCGAGTTCTCTCTGACTGTCTCCCTGTTCCTCCCTGTCGTCTTCGTCTCCCTTATCAGTCATCATAATTTCACCATCTCTGTGCAAGTCTGCGAATTTCTTTATTAAATCATAAGATTCTTAAATCCATCAAGTCTCTCTGTGTCTGGGTCCTCGTCACAAAACATGACATCACTGTTTTGTACATTTGAACACAATTTAATCCCCACATTTTTTTTTAAAGGAAAGCAAAACACTTAAATGCTGCAAAAGAAGAATGTATTAGAATAAAAGAAATACATATACCTACCTATTATTGGCTGAGGTTTTAGTAGAGTTGTGGCTGAACAACATAAAAATGTATCATTTATTTTAATCTTCTCAATCAATAATGTTATGTGGAATGTTGGTAAATAGGTCAAAAAAATGTTTCAACTCGGTTTGTTTTGCAGATTCTGTATAGCAGCTTTAATATTAGGAGAACACAACTTCCAGATTGTATGAGTAAAATTATTTTTGTTTTTTTTTCTTTGTCAGTTTAACAGCCTCTGTTTTGCCGGTCACTATTTCCTGTCTGTTTTCTTACCTGGTTCTTCCTGACCTTGTACTTTCCCCTCACGTCCCCCGAAATTATATGTTATTATGTTCTTAACATATCTGTTAATTCACTAGAAGTTGGATTTTATTTTGAAATCCGGTTTCCACATCCCTTCCCGTAATACTTGAATACACAGGGAACAGAAAACAAACTGGAGGCTGGCTTGACATAAGTCCCTCACTGGACTGACAATCATACACAGATAGATTGTATTCAATTAGATGAAAAAATTAAATTAATATGAAAGAAATACTATTAAGATCACTAATCGCCTTGTTGAGAGTAGGAGCGATATGTGCTTTCACGTCAAAAAGTCGTCATAAATATGTCATCTGTCTCCAATAACACCAGAAAAAGTCGCCAGATTTGTCGCTAGTCGCTTTTTAGAGAAAAAGTCGCTAAAGGGATCTGAAGTCGCAACACTGCTCTGGCACAAAAGGCGCTAGAGCCAGAGTAGGGTAGCAGCAAGCTGCAACAAACCATGGGGGGGGGTTATCTATACTTTTGTTGTTAAAATATTACGTCTCAACCAACTGCTGTATGGTTTTATATTTTTAGTAATGTGTCACACAAACAGCAAAATTTGTCAAAAAAAAGTAGGAAACCTTTGGGGGTGCTTTGATTTATTTTGGGGGCGCTAACCCCCCGAAATGGGCTAAAAACGCCCCTGACTCCTCCAGTTGTTGTGATGATGGTGTAGTTATGCCAGCATGATTAATCCACATGTCTTGAGGTATATTGTTACACTTCTACTTATATATGTTTTTAAACTCAGCTGTTCATGTGTTAGGTAAGAATTGTTTACTGAAGGTTCTTTTTGTGTATTTTTGTTGCTTTTTTCTGCTTCTTTTACTCTTCTGAGATTAAGCTCTCGATTTTGTGTCCATCAGTAACTTGAGACAGGCAGGTTGTCCTCCCCAGTCACGTGGTCAGCCCGAGCATCCTTTGGCAGATCCAGCAGGCTGCCTCGCGTGTCTCCAGTAAAGGTTACAGAGTGAACCGGCCCCGCTGCTGCCTCCTGTAGTCGCCCCATCTCCCGCTTCTAGCTCCTTCTCTTTTGTGCCGATTGCTCTGTGAAAACGCAGGTAAGTCCGCGAAATTATCCATGCAAGCATCACAGCGTTGAGTTTTGAATGGGCAACTACGCACCGTGCATCAGCGTGATGCTGCGTGGATACTTGCCGTGCAACAAAGCCATGCATGTGCTTTGGCAAAGTAAATGGCTGCCTAATGCTGCGGATTTAGCGTTTTCGCTTAAAGTGAGACATGCCAGCTTGCAAACGAAGGCTGCAGAGTGAGTCCTCGCAGGGGCTGCTGGAGAGGCAGACACGTCTTCATTACTCATTGTGCAGGTGGAGCAGCGCTCCTCCGAGTCGGAGGCGGTGGCGTTGTGCTCGTTGTAGTACGCTGATAGTCGGTATTGTTGTTTTATCGCAGAAAGTCGCTCTAGTTGTCGCCCGCAGAAGATCGCTAGATCTGGAGTGTGTGAAATAGTCCGACGTTCAAGTTCAAACAGTAGCTGGAGGTGGCGCTAAGGTCACATAGTAATGACTCAGCAACCGTCGTCTGCTGAGGAGAGTAAACTCGGGCTGCTTTTGGAGGATTTCCAGGAACTGAAGGTTTAAAGAAGCTGCCTGTTTGTTCCCGTGGAAACCAGCGGAGTGGAGGTAACCTGGCACCTTTCTGCTTCTCTGTTTTTATAAATAAGGAATTTCAGAATTGAGTGCGAGTATTGATCATCGAGCCACTTATGTCTGAGCCAGAACGAGCTGAGTGGGATTTCAGCTGACAATATGTCCTCCAGAAGGGCTGTTCAGCGATCATAAATAAACAAGAAGCCTTTCGGAGGTTTCATCTCACTCCCTGTTTGCGTTTTATGACAGCATAATTCAGTTTACATTACATAAACACTCACATTTTATAATAAAGCACGAACGATTTGCCATGATGTGTAGAGGCTCAGGTTACCCTGTGAGAATCATTCTCTCTCTGCCTGTAGTAGAGTAAAGAATTGCCTTTTGTTTAAGTTATCCTTCTCCTATTTCTGCCTCCATCCAACTGCAAGACAGTGATTTTGATTGTATAATGTTGACCAGTATCGTTAATATGCTCGTGCACCACATCAGGCACTTTGCAAATTTGTATTCCTGCTCGCCAAACAGATTAAGATGCATAAAACTGCAGTTAGTTTAGTGTTATTTTTCAATTTTATTGAAATCTCCCTACTGATTTGTTTACAAATGGAATATGTGAAAAAAGTGTATGATGACTAGGCAACTTATTGAAATTTGATGTGTTCCAAATGTTGAACAACAGGACATGCATGATAATTTTGACATTTAATACATTTAGGAATGTATTAAAGTATGCCTGGTTCTTAGTATGCCTGGAAATTGGGTTTGACACCTTCGGTAGCCTATATAAAAATGAACAAAGCTACCATTTATTTACCGACTGGTTTGCAGACTATAGTTTTGGTCATCTCTATGAAAGCCCGTTTCTGCCCCTAAAAAAAACCAAAAAAAAATCAAGTATCCATAACTCGAAATTTCGAGAAAATAACTCAAAATTTTGAGAAAATAACTCAAAATTTCGACTTATTAACTTGAAATTTCGAGAAAAGTAACTCGAAATTTTGGAGAAACACAACTCGAAATTTCAAGAAAAATAACTCAGAATTTCGAGTTACTTTTTTCCAAATTTCGAGTTAATAACTCGAAATTTTGAGTTAGCTTTGCCAATCACTAATATACGTGAGTGAGGTCACTTTCTTGTTACCCGGAAGTATATGGCGCAGAGGAACACGCACTCAAAACCGTGGTAACAAATTGGCGCTTTCACGAGTACGTTAGGTGATATTAAAACCATGGGATTCAGCTAATAACACAATGATTTCATCATTCGTGAAGCCACGCTGAAAACAGTCAGCAATCTGTGCATTCATGACTGGATGTAATACCAGTAGCTTAGCTGTAGCATTTGTAGCCGAGGGCTTCAGCATCAGTGTAACAAGGAAATGACGTCATTCACGTAGATCGCTGATTGGCAGTGCTAAAAAATTTTGATTTAATAAGTCGAAATTTCTAGTTCATAAGTCAAAATTTCGAGAAAATAACTCGAAATTTCGAGTTCATAAGTCAAAATTTCAAGAAAATCACTCGAAATCTCAAGAAAATCACTCGAAATTTTGAGTTATAGATCCTTTTTTTTTTTTTTAGTGGCGGAAATGGGCTTCCATACATCTCTGACATTTGAACCAGATGTGACAATATTTCAGAGGTTAGTATGGGCCTTAAGTTAAGGTCATGGCTGCTGGTAGCTGTAGCTAGCTGGTGTCTGTTAAGCCTCACATTCACTAATTCAAGTCACTGAATTGGACCTCTTGACTATGTTTGTGTTGTTGGAGAAGTTAATGACATTATCTGACATGTAATACGAGCTGCTGTGTGGTATAGCACATCTGAGTATTTCATTAGTCTGTTACTTTATACTAATTAGCTGGTTTATGTATCTGTGTTTTGCACTCATTCAGTGTACGCTTTCAGCTCGTAGCCATAGCTGTTGACTTAACCCTTATCCTCTCGTCCCAATATGGACAGTTTTTGCTCTAAAAGCCAAACATTGTAGCAGCCAAAATGCTAATATTAAGGATTCAAAGAAATATTTGAGAAAACTGAAACTGACCAGTCCAGAAAGATAAGGTATACTTTAAACTTTATTGATCCCCGTGTCAAAATTACTCTCTGCATTTAACCCATTCACTTACAGACCTAGCAAGAAGTTTGCTCCTAGGTTTTGGCGAGTGGAAGTCTATAATTTAGACTGTTCGCACTGATGAGCTGGTTTGTTGGTTTGATTTGGTTAAAGTTGGTGTAGTTGGAAAAATGTATTATTAATTGGAAAAACGGGTACATCAGTAAAATTAAGTGAAAAACATGCAAAAATATTAGGGACTTAATGGGAAAAACTCAAAATCTGACTTGTAATACCTTACATGATATATGACTGCGAAAAGTACTTTGATTACTGGATCAGCTTACCAAGTGTCACTGAGACATTTAGACACCATAGATTTGCTGTCTAATTGTACTGACCAACAATAAAACTAAATACACTTTCTCTGTATATCCAGTAATTTTAGTTGATGATTTCAGGTAATATTTTCTGATGCTAATTAAAATGATTTATCAAATGTAGTTTTAGTTTTGAATATCCTAGTAGCTCTTTTCATTTTGTCTACTTCTTTTAAAAATAACAGTTGCAATAAAAACTTTGTAGACAGTATTGAGTTCACAGAGAGCTTGTTTCTGTCGTTGAATTATTTAAAAAAAGAGCTTTACATAAACACATTCATCTTTTCTCAATTTGGTTTTATTAACATTGATTTTGTGATATGAATTGTTTATGGCGTCTGCGTTTGAAATGGATTAATGATAAGTGTCTGAATTAAATCCCATTGAATAAATAATTTTTCATGGTCATTCCAGCCTCATAATATGAATGCACAAAAACTGATGAATATTGTTATGAAAAGAGGTTGATACTTTTTGGTCATCAAGCTTAAAATATCGTTGCACTCTGAGTCTGTAGCATCATTGTGTTCAAGTTTGAGGCTTTGTAGAATTATGAGCCATCGTGTCTCTGAGTTTGCTGCCCACTTATCTCTAAATTTAGATCTATACATGAAGAAATAGCTCATAGCTGTGTCTGAAGTGCCCCGATCTGGCCTGGAGTTGGAGAAGTGGTTGTTGCTGCAGTCTTTGAGACTAGCAGATGAGTTTGTGTGCAGCAGTGGTCTGCACAGATTATATTAACATGAAGTTTTTAGCAGGATTCAGGCTGATATATGTGATTTAACAGGTTAAATGTGGTTAACAGCAAGTCACGATCTTACACTCTCCCTCTGCACTGTACGTGAGGTCCTGTCCATGTTTGTCAGTGTGCACTGTGAAAGTCTGCAAGATGTCTCTACACTGATGCCAAGACTAATTCTTTGTCAAACTCAACCACTCTCTCTTTCTTTGGTTTCTTTGTCTTTCGTTACAATTGCTTAGTATGATCGATTTTTACAGCAGCAAAATCTCAGAGACACCAGGTAAACCTTTCAAGGTGGTACCTTAAAGTGAAATTTTCCCATGGCACCTTTTGGTGAATCTGTCCTGCATACAGTCACGGGCTTCAGACTTATTGAAGTTGATTTAGAAACTAAATGGACTTTTCTGTTACCTGAAGGGAAGCTGTTTGCATTAGCATTTTTTTATCAGTCAAAAATTAAAGTTATTAAGATGTCACATCCCAGCCACAGGTTCTTATTTATTGCACCTTTTTTACTTGTGTCCTTAGCAATTTTTCTAAGTAGCACAAAATGACTTCATCTACAATGTAGTTATACAAGCTTCTAACAAGTCTTGAATCTTGTTTCTTACATTTAAAATATTCAATTTTAATGACAGTTTCTTGACATCCTATAAAGAGCTGCAGTAGCTGCCAGCACAGAACACCAACGTGGGCGATGCTTACCAGTTTAACAATGTCACACCACAATTAACTGGCTAAATTAATACTTGTGAAATTGTTGTGTTTTTCTCTGTAGTTTAGGCTCTGAAACACAAGTGTCGAACTCCAGGCCTCGAGGGCCGGTGTCCTGCAGGTTTTAGATGTGTCCTTTACCAACACAGCTGATTTAAATGGCTAAATTACCTCCTTAATATGTCTTGAAGGTCTCCAGATCCCTGGTAATGAACTAATCATGTGATTGCTCTAAAATATACTGTCTCCGATCCCATATTACACAAAAGGCTACAAAGTAAAAGCAAATAATACAATAAAGCCTATATTAGCTGTTTGAGGATCAACAAGTATTGGCACGTATGATGTTTGATAAATGAACATTTGAAAAAGTAAAGAGGAAACACCCTTCAGCCATGTTGCGAGCGCTGGTGTTACACAGTGTGGCCACCAGAGGGTATTTTTCAACTTCCTTGTTGACAACACATATGTTTCTAATGCTAGAAATACAACATTCGGTTGATCCAAGACTAGTAAATAAATAGTTTCAAAAAACCTGTTAGGGAAATCTGTTGATGCTATGTGTGTTGGAAACAAAAAAAAATATTGGCAGATATACTGCAATATCCGATTTTTAAATCATCAAATATCAGTATCTGTCCTAGTCTTAAAAATACTACGCACCTCTATTTTTGTGCAAAGTGATTTAACTTGATGATGTGCCATGTGGTGCTGTTATGCCACATTAGATTAAAAATCTTTTTAAAGTGCTCTTAGTTGAGTCCCTGCAGCCATCTGAGGGCTACAACTGCTAATTTGCGAATGGCTGCTCGAAAAAATCCATTAGATGTATTGATCCGCTGCGATTACCTTGATTGAATGATGTGTCACAAACACCAAGCTGTTGAACAGTAACTCTACAAGCATCTGTGCCTTTCTGCCTCTGTGCACATTACACTCTGCTAATTTATGTGTGATAAACAAAAAGTTCGCAGTCAGACACAAAAACAAATTAGCTTCTTCTTCTGATATAAATAAAAGACAAAAAAAAAGACATATACGGTGGTTTTTCTTTGCAAAGTTTGGTGGTGGTGTATTGCTTTAAAATTCTCAAAATGCGGTTATAGCCAGCAAACATGGTAGAAAGAGTGACCCTAACCCTTCCTGGTCAAAAGTGCACCGCAGATGCTCACAAGGCAAGAATTATTAATCACATTAATGCAGTCAGTAAATTAAATATATGTCATTGCCGTTTAATGCAATAACTAATGTGTTAATGAAATAGTTATCAATAGATAGCTGCAAAACAGCCACTTCATGCACATAGACTAGTATTCCTGGAGCCTGTGATTTTTCTTTTAAATTACAAACATCACTTTTATGGTATTTATGTGTCGACATAAGATTTTTTTTTTAATTTCCTTTTGTTCTAATAGTTAAAAAAAAAATGAAAAAGATTGAATTATTTTTTAAACACAAGTTTTTTTTCTAAAACAAGTATAATCAGATAATGTTCAACAAGTACATAGAGCTGCGGGTGAACTTAGGTTTCTGACATCCAACCTTATATCACAAGCTAGGTCACAGTGGCAGCAGGCTAAGTAAGGTGCTCCCGCTGTCCTGGGCAGGGTGATACATCCAGCTCCTCCTGGAGTAAGGTGGGGCATTTTCAGGCCAGAAGAAATAAACATTCTCTCCAGTGAGTTCTGGGAATACCCTGGGATCTCCTCCTGTTGAACGTGCCGCGAAACTCTCCAAAGGGAGGTGCTCAGGAGGTATCGCGACCAGATGCCAGAACGACCTCAGCTGGCTTCTTTCAACATGGTCGAGCAGCAGTTCTAAACCAAGATGCTTCCAGATGTCCGCGCTCCCCACTCATATGTCTAAGGCTGAAAAATTAGTGAGTTTGTCCTTTTAAGCTCATTTAAAAGGCCAAACTCATTTTTGGAAAGTTTAGCTTTCTCTTTATAAAAAAAAGTTTTACATATTTATTATTCATTTAGTTTAATTAATTAATTTTTTGTTTAAATCAATAATAATGAATGTCAAAATCACAACCTAAAGGGAAATAAATCAGAGTTAATTAATTTTGTCCTTTTTTGGGGACATTCCAGTACTTTGCTGAATGGAAAGCTGAATGTGGGGAGACAATTGGTAAGATTTCACATTCAGTACAGAGCAGGCATCAATTAAAAAAGACAAACAGAAACAGCACGGACAGGAGGGGATGTAATGGAGCTGGGTTGCAAAGCAGCTTGCACAGGAACACAGCAACACGCAAACAAAGCTTAAATACTATACCTATGAGGGTAGGGCTGGGCTCGACTTTCTACTATATAGCGTTATTAAAAAACCTCACATAGGCAAATTTAAATTATCTGGGCCTGCAGTTTTCGTCTTTATCATTTAATATATTAATAAATTTCTTTATTAATAAATTATGTATTAATTGGTCAACCAAATGTTAGTAAATACCATGTTTATTCAGAACGTCTGATACCATCATCAGATGTCTTTGTAAAGCTACAATGATATATGTATTGTAATATGTAGTATTAACCAGCTTAACCATAAGGCCCAACTATTGACATCAGTATTAGTGTACATTCAGAATTGGTGTGGTTACTCAGTCCCATTAACTCGGTGACTAATCATTAAAACTCCTCGTCTAGAGTGTTCTTCTGCTACTTTTTTTTTCCCTAACTTCTAGAACTTGTGATCAAAATTACGTTTGACAGTTGATATTTTATCCTGATCTCTTGAAACAGGTAACCGTTTAAACAAGGTGGCTGTCATAGAGGTAGCCCAGATTTACAGCATTTATAATGTCAGTTGCAAGGTTAAGCATCCACTTTACATAGTAATCTGAGCAAAACACATTTTTTGGCATATCTACCAACCTGCCGTGTACTTGTGATATGACAAGGATTTCTTTCTCACATTCGTTATGCAATAATTGTGTCGTCATATAAATAGGTTTTTTTCTTTCTTGCTCAGCTGCTGATGTTTAACAGAAATCCATCGATTTATTTTCCTGTCCTCTCATCTTTACTTTTCTCGGTAGGATCCAGTCACCCTGAGTCTTTGTGCTGCAGACCGGATGTTTACCGGGCCTTTTGTTTTCCTTTTTAACGTTGGCGTTCCTCAGCTGCTTCCGCCACCAGTGGCTGTAACACAATCACTAATATATCAATCCCTTCACACATTCAAAGGCACAACCATTCAGAGCTCTCTGATTACACTGGCTGTGTCAAGGGGGTGAGGCATTTGATATCACTGGGCACTGGACTGGGTGGTGGGAAGAAGGGCAAGATATGGGTCAGCTTTGCAGTGTGTCTACTTACTCCATAGTCACCCCGTTAGCAATCCAAATTCACCTTGCTTGATGCATCTTTTCATTGCATATCTATACAGCTGTGCTCACAATGGGTTAGTCTGTGGTTATGCAGAGGAGATGCATGCATATGCCGTGTACCGAACTGTTAATGCAGTGCTTTGGAGTGCATGTGCATAGTACCTGTTAAAGACATAAGCTCAAACTGCTCTAGATCTCAGCAGCCTACAGTACTTCTATTTGTGCAGTGCCTTGTGTATAATGTGAGCTATGAGCCAAATGTAAATGTCTCAAAGGGAGCATGTGAGTCAGCTGAATAAAACTGAGACAGATGTGGAGCCTCATATTGTGGCCGTGGGAAAACGGCAACACCAAACACAACTGGTCACTCGGGGTTGATTTAACTGGATTTCATTAATTCCCATGACTATTTTATGCTGGCAGCACATTCTTACATATTATTTGCTTAATTTAGTTTAATGTTTTCTGTTTTGTGTTCATGTTGTTTATACTGCAGCTAAGCCTTATAAAAACCAAGGGGTATTATTAGCGCAATAATTCAAAAATATGAGTTATTCAAAGTAAAGCCTGCACGTGACAGAAGGATTTTTGGATTTGCGTATTCTGGTATTTCCTTCTCTGTCTGGCCTGGCAGAGCAAAGCAGGCACACCAAAATTATAAACAGCACAGACTCTGTCTTTGGAGGAGTTGGTGGATTTGAAATGGCAGCTCATTCTGCTGCCCCCCCCTCCCCTCCTGCACTGCCCCGAATAATATAATTACAGACCAACAACCGGCATGTTTACATGGAAGAGAAGCACCTGTTTTCCATCACGTTAAGACCAGTCCAATCACTAGCATTTATTTTTGACATTTTCACGATGTTTCAGCTGTCTGCTCGTTTTATTCATATGCTACTGGGGTTTTTAAATTATGAAACTGATCTAAAGACCTTTAATCATTTAATTCCTGGAGCACCAGCAGTAATGACCTGTGAAGATATCTTAACAGTCGCTTAGCTAGTAAGATGCTAGTTTCTACATGGAAATTTAATTTTAATGTAATGGTAACTGTCCCACAGAGACTCACAGTGAGCCGGTTTTAGCATCAGTCTGGTATTTTCTTGCACAGAGCTCTAGATTTCCCTGTTTCCCTGCCAGGGTCACCCAGGTGACAAGAAGGGAAATAGCTGTTTCCAATATATAATTACTTTACCTGACTTACTGTGATAAATAGCTGGTCATACCAACATAACTGCTCGTTCATTGGCTAGTCATTTTAATTTACAAAAAAGAGTTTTTAGTTTTTAACACGATCTAAAATAAGATACTGAGCTCAAACTCACCAGAACAGCAAAGGCTTAAGAGTTTTTTTTTTTCTAACCACAGCTATCGCCATCTAGTGACATTCAAGTAAAATGCACGTAGCTTCATTTTTCCAGACAGAAGCTACGTCCATGTTTTATACTGTCGATTACATACCACCAACACCTGAGTGCACTTTTACATAAATAATAAGGTACAAGCTTTTGAGTTGCTTATAGGTGGATTTTGTTATGTTTTTACAGAAAGCTGTTTAATTTGGACCACTTCCTGCAAAAAAAAAAAAACCTTAAAATTTAAAAAAAGAGATAAGAAATAAGAAAAAATCTAAAATTAGATATTCTGATTTTACATTTTGTTTTCAGATTTTTCTGCTGACTTTCACTTTACTGTATGTAACTTGTTGTTATATATAACTGTATTTCTGTGGATGGATATCCATCATCATATGGTGATTATGTACAGTATTTGCTTAACCTTTCATGTGCTTGGTCACTATCCATCATATACGCCTGCTGACCTTTCCTACCCTGTTCATTCTCCAGCAGGTTATGCCACCCCAAAGGCTTCCTGGATCCCCAGCAGTGAAAGAGAAGGGCTGATCCCGTCCTCCTCCAGGTTCCTGCCGTGCGGCCCTTCTTTCCTCCCTTCTCTCTCCTGCTTATTCCCCGCTCCCAAAGATACAAACCCTACCTGACCCCAACACCTAAACACTTTGACCTTTGTCACCCACCTCTTGGACCACTCTTGTTGGTCCAGTCACATCATCTTCCCCACAGCAATTCCATATCCAGTCTCCCCTCACTCCAGCCACACTAGTCAACGTCCCTGCGGGACCCTGCTCGTTTTAGAGGTCTGCTCTATCCTCTGGCTGCTCGCCGGGCCCCATGGCTACAGGAGGTCATGCCCCTGACATAGATGTGTTAATAAACCTACAGCAGGTAAGAATGATTGTTTTCTTAAACTGAATCTGTTCTTATAAAAATAAACACAACAGTAGTTAGCATACATGTAACAGTCAATACCACGGAGATATTTATTACTAAATCAATGGCTAACAACATCCACCGGTGTCCCATTCACTTCAGCAAATGCCATCCCAGTTTTTTTTTTTTTTTTTACAACCAAAACAAAACCAAGGGCCAAGAAACGTTACTGTTTCTGATAGTTGTTAAAACATCTAATATTAGATATTCTCTTTGTAAGAGTGTCATAATATATCTGGTACTTTTTCCTCTCCTCTTTCCATCCCCTCTAAACCCTGTCTCCTAGAGACTGTCTCTCATCACACGACACCAACAAAAAAAAATTTGACAAAAGATGATTAAAACATAAAAATGTACATCCTCCACTCCATTAAGAGCAACATAGTTAAATGTGGATTATTAAACATTAGGTCTCTGTCAAACGTTTGTTAGTAAATTATTTAATAACTGATCTACACGTTGACTTATTCTGCCTCACAGAAACCCGGTTAACGGGTGATGATTGTCTTATTGTAAATTAATTAACATGCCTGAGTCAAACTGACTGTTATAATTCTTGGTGCAGCACTCTTTCGCTCCATTTTATTAATCATCCACAGACCCAGACAGATAATTAACACGAAAGCTTCACTCGACACTCTAACTGGAAAATTCAAAAACTGTTTCATTTGTTTCTGTCGGATTTCTCAAACCTTTTCTATGATTTAATACTTGGTTCAGATAAAAAAAAGTTACAGTGATTGATTTTGAAATTGAGATGCTGACAATGGCAGCTGCATTCAATCTGTTATTAGACTGTGTAAATAAGCCCACCAACCACACTCTCGGTTTAGTTCTATCGGCACAGAAACTGATCATTAACAGTATTCCCTAAAATTCAGTTTTGTCTGATCATTTCTTAATAACATTTAATTTTACAATAATGGATTGCACAGGAGTGGTTAATGAATTTAATTATAGTAGATGTCTTTCTGAAATTTCAAGGATGCAATTCATTTACTTTTATCTTTTCCAATGCCATGTGCCAACACAGTGCGGAGCAGCTACCTGAACTCTGCTCCCTCACAGGTCGATAGTCTTGTTGACAGTCTTACTTCCTCACTGTGTATGACCTTCGATACTTTGGCTCCGCTGAAAAAGAAAGACTTAAATAGCAAGTGCTTGAGTTTTGGTGTAAACTTCAATACTTACATTCTACAAACGATCGCTGTGTCTTTTAAGTGGACTGATTCTCATATTGCACTTTTCTACTTTCTACATTCATACAAGCATTATGCTTTAGTGCTTTCTTTCTAACATTCATATTCTCACAGATGCATCGGAGAGCAACTTGGGGTTAATATCTTGCCAGTTGCAGACCAGAACAGCCGGGATCAAACCACCAACCTTCCGATTAGTAGATGGCCTGCTCTACCTCCTGAGCTACAGCCGCCTATTAGACCTCTTTCCTACAAGAGTGTGGGTTTGACATGCAAAATAAGAAAACCGTTGCGTAGCAGATGCTATTATAGCAGCTTGTACAATGGAGTCATGCTCCTTTAAAGCTACAGTAGGAGGTCTCCAGAGAATTCAGTGCTGCTAGCGAGAGCGGCTTGAGATCGGAAAGCTAAGTGAGAAAACAAGCCTTCACATGATTGTTTGACAGATAGCTACGAAATGATTTGTTTGAGTCAGTGTTCAGTCAGTTCTTAGCTGCACTATCTCCAGCACTCAGTTCACACTTTCACACCAGTTAGCTGCCAGAACACTTGTTTTGACCAGAGAGCAAAGCCTGCAGATATTTCCATATCCATAATGGTGTACAGCAGGCAATAAAAAATAATATTTGTTGTTGTTTTGAATCATTTCTATTGGATCTGTTACTTCAGTCGGAAGCATTTGGCCATTACCGTTCTGTCATCCTCAGGCTAATGTTGCCCTTTGAAGCACCACGTGTACCAAAAAACAAAGGGCTTGTTTCCAAAGGCATTGTTTCCATTTTCGCCATATGGCAACAAGCAATAACATTTTAAATGAACATAAACTCGGCAGCATGCACCAGTGTTACAGGACTAGCTGACAGTCCATTGATAAACTAACTGCTATCATGCTAGCCAGCCAGAGACATGCCAGCACAAGACCCATTTTACTCAGGAGACATATTTGCACCATCTGCTCTTATAATGGTCTACAATTACTTTTGGTGGAGAAGTTTATAGTTTGGCAGAGGAAATTAAGTCGATTATGCAAAACTGATAAAAGGCTCAGTTGCCTTCTCTGTTTAAATTCTCAAAACTGTTCTATCCAAGGCCTGGAATGGATCATGAGCAGACCATATTTGCATATCAGAGTTCACTAAAGTCAAGCAAATTGCAGAGAATCAATTCAATCGATTAATGAGTTGTCTTTTGTCATAAAATCCTGCTGTTTAGACTCTGGTGGGGCTCGGTGTACATCTTTGCTCATATTTTGAGCGATAGCATTTCCTTACACAATAGCAAGATGATTATCTGGAGTGAAAAGAGCACCGAAAGGTCTTGAAGACTAAATTGTTACTTCCAATTTCTCCAAGCAGTGCTGAGTCACCCCCGGGTCTGCGGAAAATGCTCATGTCCTGCTATGCACAATGCTTTGTAGCTTTTCTTCAAGCGAAACAGAATAGCCGGCGATCTCGGGGAAAATCAGTTCTATCAGCTAAGAAGGTGATGTGTCATTATGCACAGCGGGAATCGCGTCCTACAAAGTGCATGTAACATATTGTAGTTTGATGGAAATAAGAGGCTAAATGGTTGCTGCAAAGAGTAGGCTCTTTTCTACCTTCAATCACCCATCAGCTCTGTGTTCAAATACACAGACGGAGCCTCTGCAGCGAGACGGAGCGGCTTCTCTGCACAGGTTTTAGTCTCCTATAGTCTGATTGACTTTGTTTTTGTGGTTTTAGTGTGAGGGCATGTGCGTATGAATCATATGAAAGCAAAGCCCAATGGTCTCCGTTGCCACAGAGACCACTGGTGCTGCTCTCTAACGTGAAAGGTAAATGCACTGGTATTTATACCAGGCTTTTCTACGCTTAGCGAGCACTCAAGGCGCGTTTTACTGCAAGCCACATTCACACATACATTTATACAGTGTTTTCTTCTATACCTTTAAACACTTTCTAACCACCACATGCACACTCACTCTCCAATGGAAGCAGGTGCGGTCGAGGGTTACTGGGGAACACTTTGACACGTTCACTGGAGGTGTGAACTGGCTGAAACAACACAGCATAGGTCCTGGTTTATAAAAGTAAAGTGTTTGTCAGTGGACAACAACTACTATTAATCAAGCATTTTTGTTTCTTGCAATTTAAGGCACATGCATGTTGATGGGGCAATGCACATTGCTGCTAACACCACTGACCATCATATGGTGGTAATGAGGGATGCTGCACGCCTGTATTTTATTTTATTTCATATATTTGCATTGCACCTTTTACTTTTCTACCTCAGTGCTCATTTTCTCAACACTAACGGTGATGTTTCACATGTGGTGCTGCATGGAAAAACCTGGTTAAATCCTCTAATTATTATTTGCCACGTTTTTCAAACTTCTACATAAAAAAAAACCATGATGACTTTGATCTACAGACATTTTTTTTTTGTTCATATATTTACATGGTACTCTTTGAATAATGTAGAAAAAGCCCCAGGAAAACAAGTATCCAGCTGGTTGGTAATCAGTGGATGTTTCATCAGTTGAACTGCATTTAAATGTTAAATTGACAAATCAACTGTATCTATTCGCTTGGTCTTCGGTTCTTTGCAGTTCTTATTTTAAGTGCTTCTTGCGTGACGTCAGAAGGATCGCTGGCTCGGTGTCAATGCTGTCAGTTTGTCCTCTCTGCAGTAAACTTTAATTAAATGGTTTCAACAAAAAGGTTCCAAGTACACCTTCAACCTAAACGTGATACACACTAACTCGTGCTGTGCGGTGTGCGTACTGTTCAAAACGCGGACATATGTATAAGATAACACAACGTGTGTTGAATGTTTCTGTTTGATAGCATGTTGTAGTTATAAATGAGCTCATTTACTGAAGACAAAACGCTGATGTTTTCTACGGGAAATCCAAACAAGTTCACAGAAGTAATTATGCTCATAAGGCTTATGGGTGCATAAGCGTTCCTCAGGGAACGGTTCTGGCTCCGTTCCTCTTCACAATCTACACTGCAGACCTCTCCCACAACTCCACCCAACATCCAAGGGATGGACATTGAGGCTGTGGACAGCTACAGGTACCTTGGTGTTTATCTGAACAATAAACTGGACTGGACTCATAATTCAGACGCCCTCTACAGGAAAGGACAGAGCAGGCTGTACCTACTGCGGAGACTCAGGTCTTCAGGAGTGAAGGCCCCACTCCTGAAGACCTTCTATGACTCTTTTGTGGCCTCTGCCATTTTTTATGGTGTGGTCTGCTGGGGCGGCAGCATCTCTGCCGGGGACAGAAAGAGACTGAACAGGCTGATCCGAAGGGCCAGCTCTGTGCTAGGATGCTCTCTGGACTCAGTGGAGGTGGTGAGTGACAGGAGAATGGTGGCTAAGGTGTCATCCCTGTTGGACAACATCTCTCACCCCATGCAGGAGACTCTGACAGCCCCAAGCAGCTCCTTCAGTGGCAGGCTGAGGCACCCACGACGTGGGACGGAGAGACTTCGAAGGTCTTTCCTCCCCACTGCTGTC